>JASDQU010736110.1:194266-216261 GCA_032191745.1 Picea mariana | reverse complement strand
AACAAATTCTCACGAGCTCCATAGTGAAACTGGGCGTTGGTCAATTTCTAAAACGCCATGGGATGAAAGAGTGTGTCACCTGTGTGACACTAAGAAGGTTGAAGATGAAAAACACTTTCCCTTAGATTGTCCAGCCTATACCCATATTAGATCTCATTTTCAAAATATTGATCACACTACCAACCTTCCTAATCTCTTAACTCAACAAAAGTATGGTGATCTTGGAAAGCTTCTCTTAATGCTTTTCGAGCATAGAAACAAAATTCTAAAGAATCATAAGTAATCACTTACCCTCTTAAGGTTCGATAGACCTATTAGATTTTAGTGGACATTAATCATCATCATCATCATTAAAAAAATCAAATCATTTAAAATTAAAAATAACTTAGATATCTAAAAATTTAATCTCTTTCAACACGTAATAAATCCCTAAATTTGATTCAAATATATCGTATCCCTTTATGGACCCTCTTACACCTGATTACCCAAAAACACCTTTGAAAGTCCTCCTGTTCCTTATCTTAGAATTAAGCCAGATACATGAACGAAGCATATATGAAGTAGGGCCACAACTTTAATGATCCAAAATAGGAAGTAGCCTCTATCTTATCTGTAATCGAGAGGATCATATCTTATTTCTGACGTCAAAAGTATCAAAATACATCATACACCATGGATACATTTCTATCCGTCCACGCAACATTTTCTTTTATAACTATGCACTATTATTGTCTTTCATGTTGTTTAACTTATTCTTATACATTAGGTGATTTTCTTTTATAACTATGCACTTGTATCACATTTTTATGTCTTTCTTCTTGAAAACATATATGATTTGGTGATTTTGTAATTTAATATGTTAGAATGGTTGTAAAAAAAATGGAAGAGTTCAATTTCATATTCGTAAGAGCAAGATATATGGGTTATTATTATTTTTTTATATGTCACCAAATCGTTATGGTGATATGTAGAACTATGTATTAGAATAAGGCAATATTTGAATATTATATGATTAGAGCACTTTTTGATAAGGCTTTAGTGTGTAAAGAATTCTATTCATTGTGATCTTAGTACCGCAATATTTTTTTGTAGTGAAGCTTTTTCAAAATAAGCTAGCAGAGTGGGCCACATACCACTTGCAGGTTTGGATCACTTAAACCCCATCTTACATGCACAAATAGAGTTGTTGAGCAGTCTTCATACTACTCCAATCACTACACAACAAGTGACTAACATCGCCCCTCCCAAAAACACACAACGCCCCTCCCAAAAACACACAAGAATATGCAAAGCACAAAACCAAAATACATAAGAACATTTTTTTTCCTTTCACTAGAATTAAGAATGTCAAATTTACTTTCCTGACTTAGTTTCCTAGCCTAAAGTAACTAATTCTCCATAATAATGATCACCTTTCATAAAAGGGTAATTAGATTTCATAAATAGGTTTAGGGGAAAATTAGGATTGTGGTAATTTTACACAAGTCACATGTGATTTAAGCACTTACTAACTTAATCCTAACCCCTTTGGGCCTTAAACTTGGATTAAACATTTGGAGCAAATATTTTTCAAATACATTATTATTTACCTCTCCATCTCACAACATCCTAAAACTTTTAGGATAGGTTATCCCTTAGAGATAAAAATGGCATTTTAACATAAAGTACTAAACCCATATATTAACTCTTAGAGATAAAGCACCAAAAGGATTGTAGGCCCCAAGGTGGTTAGTTGATATTTCAACTTCCCAAGGGTGGAAATTTTGCATACAATCTCTGTTTGGGGCGCATAATAGCTTGTTGGCAAGATCTAATTGAAAAGTACAATTTTTGGCAGGTTTGGGCATGCCATGTCAACTCTAAGCCCCCAAATGCCCCAAAAACATTGTTTGAGGCCTCAAAATGGCCTCATAAGTTTAGGACCTAAAAAATTGTAGATAAAAAAAAAACCAAGTTGGAGAACCATGTCGAGTTAGTGGAAGAGGTGGGTGGACACTGATGTCCACCTAGATCACCATTAGTAGAGCTCTATGGTATAATTTCATAGCCTTCAAACTAGTAGAAGAAGCCTCTAATGATAAATCCACACCTCCCTACACGACTAAAATGTGACATGAGATTATATTCACATTTTCCCATGGCACTGCATCACCTCTAGTAGGTGATAGCACTCCCATAGAACAACCAAGGTTAGGAGAAACAAGGAACAACTCCTGCAAGATATGGTGTTTCCTAGCTTCATCACAACACACCTTCCCATATGAATATGATGTGTACAAGAACTCTATTCACCCGTCCCCAACACCACAACATATTTAGTAGAGGAACTCTTATAATCAACCAAAATTTAGGATTGACACTCATGTGGGCTCTAGTGTCTCCCAAATTCAAACAAACACACCTCACCATAGGGATATGTTGTGAGAAATAACTACACATTCCTTTGGCTAAGGTACACATACCTCCAATAAGCTAAGATGTGATAGGATCTAACAATTCTAGCTAATAAGATATATTAGTTTCAATATTTCCAAATGCCATCAAGAAAAACAATAACTTATCCACTTAAGTACATCCTGAACTTATCAAAGAAATTTAATAGTCTAACTATCTTTAGTGTGTTGATACTTATCCTATGGTAGGGTGTATACAATTTTATAACAACTTGATAAAAAAATCTATCAACATACCGAGTCTAGTTCATTAAATACCATTAAATAATGTCATCAAACATTATAATTGAATCTACAATCTCATTGAACAATGTCATCGAACAATCATACCATAACATAGAATGATCTTTGTAATCAATCATCTTCAACACATCAAACCAGTTATCTTTGAACATGCATTATCATTCCAAAATGAATACAACTTCATAGTAACAATTATAAATCAATTTTACCAATAATCATCAATCAAATAACAACATTAACAATTTGAGTAAAACAAGTGTCAATCATTAATAATTCAAGACACTCAAGAATCATACCATGCCTACACCAATCAAAGATCAATCATTCAATCATTCGAAATTCTAAATAACAACACCATTAATTTAACTAAAATATCCAAATATCATAATCAATGAAATGTGCATCAATATGTTTAGCATTATTATTATCAACTAAATATATTTGTCAACCATAAAATTGTGTTTTCTAATAATAAAGAGTATAATGATCATAATGAATCACTATCATACTCATATGTATCTTCCTAAAAAGTACACTGCAAAATAATTTCACCATACTCATAAAATTCACAACACAACTAACCTCAATCACATTAAAATTTACAACACAACAAACCTCAATCACATTTTACAACACAACTAACCTCAATCACATTAAAATTTACAACACAACTAACCTTAATCACATTTCACAACAGAACTAACTTCAATCACATTAAAATTTACAACACAACTAACCTCAATCACATTTCACAACACAACTAACATCAATCACATTTAGTAGCATTTCTCAGGTTCACAAACATTCAACTCACATTTCTCAAGTGTACAAACATTCAATTCTCGAATAA
The DNA here is from genome assembly GCA_032191745.1 of Picea mariana. Classification (NCBI taxonomy): domain Eukaryota; kingdom Viridiplantae; phylum Streptophyta; class Pinopsida; order Pinales; family Pinaceae; genus Picea; species Picea mariana. The sequence goes on along the minus strand of JASDQU010736110.1, from coordinate 212,715 downwards.
TAGTCATGAAATCATTTATTGCCAAAAATAAAGTCATTAACATATTCACAAGTCAAGGCCATCTTTTAAAATTTACAAAAATAAGAAAAGACCATCATTATTTTTGTCAAATTATTTAGAAGATCATACAATATTATTTACCTTCCTCGTGACTTCTTAAATATAAATGATTCAAGCATGACAATTATTAATATTCTTAGCCAATTATAACCCTGCACGAGTTTGATGTCCGTTTTACATGTATAAATTGGTACTCTACTAAATCAACATTATCTAATGTAGCTCTATGAATAATCATGTCCGTAGTTATGATAATTCTAATATACTTCTAATGGCAATTTGAATCAATATTCTATATATATCAATAATTATAATTGGAGCATCAACAATATTTTAAAGAATTTTTAACAATAACTCAACATTGTTTTGTTAACTTAGTTTGATGTAATACTTCATACAACCATTTAAGTCCCTCAAATTGACATGGGTTATGTTTCTAATCTCTCGAATACTATGCAATCAAAGAAGAATGTTTCCAAAACGCAAATTTATGATACCAATGCAACAATGTTTCCAAAACACAAATTTATTATACCAATGCAATGACTTTATATCCTTTAAATATACTCATAAAAGTATATTCACATTTCAATAACTAATTTATGCTTCCAAACTTAAGTTATAAGCAGTGTTATAACACTCTTTATATGCTTCCTACTTTAATGGGTTCATTATAGTTACATGCCTTATTTCCAATTGCTCAAAACAAATTCTTAACATCAATACTCATTCCTAACCAATAGCAATAATTAATGAATGTTCTAACGACATAAATGTTTAATTTTTCACTATTCATTTGAGGTGGATCTATTTACTTATTCTTAAGTATATATATTTTAATTAAATTTTACAAGATTGATTTTTTTAACTATTTAGGTCACCAAATAATGGTGATCTTGGAACGTTTCTCTCAATGTCTTTTTAGCAAAAGAAATCAAAGTAATCTCAAAGTTTGATAGACCAATTAGTCTCAATAGATGTTCATCATCATCATCAAAAATAAAGATAGGAGAGATCTAAGAGTTCATTAGCTCATAGGACAAAGGAGACATTGTGCAGGGAGGAAGTAGCACCGAAAGTTTACCTCTTTTACTCAAAAGCACTACTAACAACAACAGTTTCACTTTATCAATATGGAAACATGGAATCCCTCCCAATAGTTTCACTTGATCAATATGCAAACATGGGATCCCTTCCAATTTGACATAATCATCGTCGTTGTCGTCGACGGCGGTGGTGGCGACGTCGTCGGCATCCTCATCCTCCTCCTTCTCCTCCTCCTCCTCATCATCATCAAACCAAATATTTTTTACTCAACTTAATTGTAAAAATTTCAAAAATGTCATTAAAACAAATAAAATTTTTACTCAACTTAATTGTAAAAATTTCAAAAATGTAATTAAAAAAAAAGGTTTGACCAAATTCTTAAAACCAAATATTTTCTACTCGTTGGATAAAAAATTTTAAAATGTATTTTCTTTTGGTTGAGTGCTCACATTCATGTTTTGCTGAACTTTTGATTTTTCATGTAATGTTTTCATACAAATTTAAATAGGGATTTAGAGATTATTTAAACATAATCATGGGGTTGTCATTTATTTTGTAAAAATTCTCATTTGTTTCTTAACAATGTTAAATATGTGAATGAATACTTTGGTTTGGCTTTCTCATTGTTGAGACATGTATGTGAATGAAGGCGTAGAGGGACTATAGCGATCGATAATTCGTTGACTTCATATTAGTTTGTCCTTTGACTAAAAAAATTTGCATAATCTCTATTGTTGGAACTAGAGAACTAAAAACATTGATTTGTATATAATAAAAAAATACCATATATGTCATGATTTGATTGGATAACAGATTGGAGGTCTTATTGCGAGCTTCGCTATTCTCGATGTTTTATATGTTAGCATATCCAAAGTTTTTGATCATCTACGGTCTTTCTGAATTTTAACTGCTTTTATTAAAATGTTTAGATATCCAAAGTTTTGAGCATCGACAATTAGTTTTTGATTAGTTGACTTCATATTAGTTTTTCCTTTGACAATTTTTTTTTTGCATAGTCTCTATTGTTCGAACTATTGTTATTATTATTTTATCGTTATTATTTTATATCATTGTAAAATAATATAATAATTATTTTGCGTACTTAAACAGACCTGTCACACTGCATTCTTTCTTAAATGTTTACACAGCGCGAGGCCCTTCAACAGCCCTAACAGACTTAAATGTTTACCTAACAGGCCTCACAGCTTTAAATGTTTACTTAACAAGCCTGTTACAATACATTTTCCTCCGATTTTTTTTTATACAATGTTGTCTGCAATGAATATGGGAAATATTTCTCTTTAGCGGCATTACTGGTTCACTGGTTGATGCTTGCTCGTTGCTTGTTCATTGGTTTCTTGTTTGCCTGTTGTTGTTGCTCTTGTTTGCATGTTGCTCTTGTTGCAGTTTGCATGCTTGGGATTTTGCAACCGCGATTGGAACTACACTTCTGTCATTCCCCATTGATAGGTGGGTTTCAGTGCCATGTTTACCTTCTTATTCGTTGTTTGATATTTCCAGTTTGCAAGTGAAAAATTTCAATACTGGAAATGCCTGAGTCAAAATCCTCTTGTAGAACATCTTTGCATGTGAGTACTACGACCAGAGAACCAGGAATGTGAGATTATCTTGGTCTTGTTCTTGAATGTCAATGTTCGACACATAACCCACCTCTATCGCATCCATAGTGACATATAAAAATGGAGATCAAATTTTCTCCTCATTTTTTCTACTCCTGAAACCATTCGTTTGGTGCATTGTTTTCAAGTTGTTCCCTTCCAATCACATGTGCCCACTTCCATGTCCTAGACATCAAACCATGATTCGTTGTATAATAGCAATGCAAAAACAATATGAGGTGCAGTCTGAAAAAAATGCACCAAACGTATGGTTTTCAGGAACAAAAAATGTGAGGAGAAAATTTGATTTCCTTTTTTATATGTCACTGTGGCTGCGATAGAGGTGGGTTCTGTGTCGAACATTGGCATTCAGGAACAAGACCAAGACAACATTACAATCCTGTTTCTTTGGTCGTAGTAGTCACATACAAAGATGTTATGGAACAAGATTTTGAGCATTCCCAATATTGAAAATTATTACTTGCAAACTGGAAAAAAAAAATAACGAATAGGTATGCAACCATGGAAGTGAAACTTACCCATGAATGGGGACTGAAAAAAGCACAGTTCCAAATGAGGATACATAATGCCAACTGTGCAAACTTCAATTTTCTTAAATGTTTACACAGTAGGGAGCCTTTGGATGGTCCTCACAACCTTAAATGTTTACCTGATAGGCATCACAACCTGAAATGTTTGCTTAGCAGGCATGTTACAATACATTTTCCTTCGATTTTTTGATACAATCTTGTCCACAGTGAATTTGGGCAATATTTTTCTTCATCAACATTCCTGGTTGACTCGTTGATGCTTTCTCATTGGTTCCCTGGATGTTGCTTATTGTTGTTTGATTCAACTTTGCAAAGTTGAGGTCTTGCAGCTGAAGTTGGACATCTTGGTACTTGTTCACTAGTTTGTTGTTTGTTGCTTGCTCTTGTTTGCTTCAACTTTGCAAGGTTGGGGTCCTGCATCCGCAGTTGGACCTGTTGTTGCAGTTTGCAGGCCATGGGTTGTGCTTCTATCATTCCCCATTCACCAGTGAGTCTCAGTGCCATGGTTGCATTCCTGTTCATTGGTTGTTGTTTTCTATTTCCAGTTTTCCAGTAAGAATTTTCAATACTAGGAATGCCTGAGCCAAAATCCTCTTGCAGAACATCTTCATATGTGACTACTACGACCAGAGAAACATAAGTGTGATGTTGTCTTGGTGTTTTTCTTGAGCGTCGTTGTTCACTAGAGATTCCACCTATGTCGCAGCCACAGTGACATATGAAAAAAAGGAAAACAATTTTTTTCCTCGTATTTTCTGTTCTTGAAAACCATGTGTTTAGTGCATTGTTTTCATGTTGTTCCCTTCCAAGACATCTTGTTCCCCTTTGAATGTCAATGCTGGGCTCAGAACCCACCTCTGTTGCAACCATAGTAAGATATAAAAAATGAAAACAAATGTTCTCCTCATATTTTCTGTTCTTGGAAATGATGCGTTTTCCAGAGAAACAAGAGTGTGATGTTGTCTTGTTCTTGTGTGAAAACAATACGTTTGGTGCATTTTTTCATTTTGTTCCTTTCCAAAATGTCTTGTTCCCATTTGAATGTCAATGTTAGGCACATAATCCACTTCTGTTGCACCCATAGTGAGATATAAAAAAGGAAATCGAATGTTCTCCTCATTTTTTTTGTTCCTGAAAACCATATGTTTGAGTGCAACCCTGGCAGTGAAAGTTACCCATCAATGCGGAACGTCGGAAATGCAGTTCCAATCGCAGATGTAGAATCCCAATGGTGAAAAGTGAAACAACAAGGCCAACTTTAGATGCAAGATTTCAACCTTGCAAAGTTGAAGCAAACAAGAGCAAGCAACAAACAACAAACGAGTGAGTGAATTGACGAGGCACTGTTTTGTGAATACTATCGGGCTATTGTTTTGTGACTGAATTCCAAAATAGAGGGAGTGGGAATGGCCACACACTGTTGTGGACACAGGGTGCACCAGTCTATGGAAATGACAACATCTCACAGATTGAGCAGTTTCTGGACATACATGACATGCAACATAGATCATTTGGATCCAGGGCTTGCCAAAGTTCATAGACATTATCATATAAGAAGTTGTAAAAAAAAAAAAATTCACATTTCAAATACAACTTCCCTGTGCCGCCAATGAGAACAACAAGAATCGTAGAGCCAATTAGTTTGGAGGGCAATGTTCTCATTGAGAAATCTAAATCTTTGTTTGCATTTCTAGAACAAGGAGACTTTGATGACTTAATGAGCTTCCAAGACTTCTTGGCAGAGATAAATCTAATAGAAGTTGAGTACATCCAATGCATGCAATCTACACTTAAACAACCAACAATTTTCCTTAAACAAAAATGTTTACATATATGGAACAACACTTTCTCCAAGTACCAGCCAGTTATGTGGAATGAAAATACAAACACACAGTATGCCCTCAATGCATATGCCACAACATCATATTGTGCCTCATACATGGCAAAGGTTGACAAATCTATGACAAGTGCATTCAGAAGAATACAGAAAGTACATGAAAGAAATCATATTGATACTATGCAAATGATACATGCACTTGGAAATACATTTCTTAATATTCAACAAATCTCTGCTCAAAAAACAGTCGACGTTGCAGTTTCCCTGCCCCTGGACTGTGGTTCAAGGAAATGTGTCTTCACAAACACATCTCCACTTGAGAAACGCAAATTGGAACATGGTTTTACATTTGGGCCACCAAAAATACTATTAAAATAAAATAATATGAAAAATGTTGAAATAAATATAAACAACATCTCTTTGGACTTAAACTAGAGTTTTTCGAGCTCCAACTATATTTCATAGATGAGAATGTTTTTCCCATACTTAATGTGTTTCTATGGCTTCATAATTATCAGACTAAGTGTTGTTGTGTGAGGGATAAAGTTATTTTCTCCCTTTCTTTTTCCTCTTCTATACTTACCTGTTTTTCCCTTTTCTTCTTCCCCTCTATTCTCCGTTTCCGGTTCTATACTTAGTCGCGTTTCTATGCTCGCGAGTTCCCATGGTGGAGAACTAAAAAATACTCATCTCCATCTATATCTTCACATCACGAGTTCTACCGAGCGTCGTTCATTTGCATACTTAGCCAATTTTATGGCTGCGAGTTCGTCGGTAGGCGCTATCGAACTCTATTGCCCTGTGTTCGGGGCAATTCAACCCCAGACTCCTTGAAATCGCAAGCCTGACTCTACCTACAATGATATCATCTGACCATCCTACCTTTCCATACTTAGTTGAGTCTTCAAAGTTTCGCGGGTTCATGGACTCCCGGGTTCACAAAAGTTTGAAAGAATTTTTCGCTCCCCTCCATCCCCGCCACCTTCCCCCCTTCCCAATGCACATTAATTATGTTTTTACTAGTGAAAACTCACCAGTCTAGTTCGAAAAGATTGGCATTAATAAGCAGAAATCTCGAGGACATCTCCCATTAAAACACATTAATTGGCGAATATTATGGGATCTGATAATTTTTTTGTGTAAATTTTGAATTGGAAAAAAATTGTTGGTTATTTTAGTTTGTTTAAGTCATCATCATAGTAAGAATGTAATATTGTTCTAGCCCACTGTCATCCACAAATGTGTCATCCAAAAATGTGTTGACGTCATGTCCCTCTTTAATACTGTGCATATATTACAGGTTGTCATATTTGAGAATATGCTTGCATATGGAAATGTTAACTCATATTTTTTCTATCGCTTATGTATTTCAACAAACTTTGCGAGATGAAAACACCCTTCGAATTGGAACATGGTTTACATTTGGGCCACAAAAATACTATCAAAATAAAATAATATGACTGGTATTTGAAAAAATATAAACAAATTCTCTTTGTACTTGAACATGATTTTGTCGAGGTCCAGCTATATTCCATAGCTAAGAATGTTTTTCCCATAGTTAATGTTTATGGCCGCGAGTTCCCGGATTGGTGCTATCGAACTCTCATGCCCCTTGTTCTGTGATATACATCTTGCACCCAAAACTTATGTGATCTACAATTCGATCCCAGACTCCTCGAACTTGCAAGCTTCACTCTACCTACAATGACTCTGTCCTCGACCGTTTGATAGCCCCACCTTTCCATACTTAGTCAATTCTTTACCTCTTATTGCCCCAGATTCATGGGTTCATGAACTCCCAGGTTCATAAAAGTTTGAAAGCATTTATCTCTCTCATCCATTCCCGCCACCTTCGCACACTTCCCAACGCAAATTACTTACACTTTTAAATGGTGACAATTCACCACACATGTTCGAAAATATTGGCATTAATAAATGAAACGCTTGAGGACATCTCCGATTAAAATGCATTGAAGCAATATCTACGAGAGATTATATTATCATCCCCCAGTGTTCATTTTAAATACTACCAGGACACAATTACTGTCACATGTTGCAATACAAACAATTCTTCATCAAAGCATTATATTTTCTCACAGGCACCCCAGATGCACTCCAGTGGCCTGGTATCGAATTGGCAGAGGTCAACATTATGGGATCTGAACTTTTTCTTTTTGTGGATCTTGAACTCAGAAAAATTGTTGCTTACTTTAGTTTTTTTAAGGCATTCTTCCTCGCCTTTCCATACTTAGTTGATTATTCACCTCTTGTTGTCACAGATTCAAAGGTTCCCGGGCTTCCAGGTTCACACAAATTTCAAAGAATTTTTCACACCCTTCTCAATGCACATTAATCATGCCCTTATTAGTGACAACTCACCACACATATTCTAAAAGATTGAAATTAATAGGTGAAAAGGTCGAGGAAATCTCCCATTAAAACGCATTAAACCAAGATTTATAGAAGATTATATTATCATCCTCCAGTGTTCATTTTAAATACTTATTCCCATTTCCCTCTATCATCGAAAACTTGGGCTTTAAGGTACCTTCCTTGTAATGTTCTTGGTCATCCACATGTGAGATAACTTAGAGATGTCATTCGGACCCAATTGAAAGATGAGGGAATGGTTTTATGTGATGTCAGCTTTGAGCGAAAAAAATTCTGTTAGCCAACATAAACTAAGACAAAAAAAAATCAAGTATCTTATTATTGGTATTATCCCTGTATTCGATCCTTTGGTTGGTTGTAAGTCCTGCCTGAAGATTTGTATGTTGAAATTCTTTGTTTTGTTCCTGGAAATTGGAAGGGACTTTCAAGTCACCTACAAAATGCTCCTTTGTTGAAGTATATAGCTTCTTCCAACAACAAAGATTTGGCAAGTGTATCAAATCCATCAGACCACACCATAATTTATCTTTTGTTGTAGGAGTCGCACATATCGTGGCTTACAAAATGGTTTGGAATATTTAGAGATGACACCAAATATTACTCCATGTGCGAATATACTCAGAAGGAAATTATAAATTTGGATCCTCACGAATGTGAGAAACTGTATGAATGGTTGAATCAACATCCTAAAATTACATAAGTTTCTATGTCAAAGTTTGTTTAGTGACTTCTGGGTGTAGTAACAAACTTGACAGAAAGTCAGCTTCTTTGTCAAAGTTTTTTCACCGACCTATAGATGTAGTAACAGACTTGACATAGAATCAACTTTATATCACTACTGCACATTTTTTTCACTATTCCTATGCATATAATTGCATCTGGGTTGAAGATCTTACCGCTCTTTGCAAGAATATTCTCGTGGTGGTTGAAGGTGGGTATATAATCAAGGAACAAGGCTCTCAAAATTTTCTGATGCCTGTATCGACAAGTAACTGGGAAAATTTAATGGGAAGGAATTATGGACTATGGAATTAGCAACACTTTCTGAAGATTATTTTATACTACCACCTTCTGGAAGAATTTGACATATTCAAGTAATGATTTGGTTTCTGAAGATCATCTTTTACTACAACCTTCATGTAATGATTTTATATTCATTCTTTAGAAGAGACCTTGATGTAGTAGACATTCCATAGCTATTTCCACTGAATATCAATATTCCTATTGTTTCCCGTGCTTTGAATAAGGAGAATGCATTTCTTCTGTTGTAGTAGATCCGATATTTGGAAAAAACGGAAGTTGCTCTATGCTTGAAGTATTGACTTGTCTACTTCAAATAAATTTCCATAGCCTCGCTGCAAGTGTCTCTCGAGTTGTTCATCAGGATCACAGGTCGATAAGCACAAAGTTCCTTCCTGGTCGTAGAGTGCTTCCATCCCCAGCTTGTGTTTGCACAGGTGCTTTTATTGCTACCTTGTTTCTTTCTCCTGGTGGTGGATCCTTCTATCCCACCCAACATAATGGAAATAAACTATCTCTAGGGAGTTTGATCACTTCCAGGGGTCTGAGTTGACTATATAATAATTTCGGTTAACTTAAAAATGTTTATGTGTGAAACCTAATGTTATACATAGAAAATACAATTTCTTATTTTTTAAAATATAAAATAATGTGTTTTTTTAACACATTATTGGTCGAAAAGTTTCAAGCGTTCTTTGGGATTCACATCCTTTAAGGATGTTAATTAATTACACAATTAATATTTCTTGTGGAAATGCAATCGACCCGTCATCGACTATGGAAATTGCATTAACACTGCAATGTATAGATAATAAATGTCTGGCATGCACCTAATGTAGAGGTCATCATCGCACAGGACACCCAACCTCCAAAGATTTCTAGACTCACATCAACATTGTAATTGTCGTGACAAAGAAACACTAAAGTCGATGCTCTTTTGTAGGTCTGAAAACCCTGCAATCCAAGTGCTTTGACAATGACAGACCTACTTTTTCACCGCATTAACGCCCTGCAGTCGATGGCATTGTTAGCATTGACACTGCCAGTATCAATGTCTGAAGTTGAAGCTATCTGGAGCCTAGAGTCACCACCAGTGTGGATGCCTGAAGCTGAAGCTACTTGGAGCCTGGGCTCACGACTTGATACACTTGACATTAGTACCAGTAGTGATCAAAAGTTGATTGTATCTTGAGTCTATTACAACATCCAAAGATCGCTAAACAAACTTTGATATAGAAGCTAGCTATCTGTCAAGTCTGTTACAACTTTGAGATAGAAGGTTCTATAATTTTAGAATGTTGATTCAACCACTCATACAGATTCTCACCTTCATGAGGATCCAAATTTATAATTTCTTTCCGAGTATATTCTGGCATGGAGTAATATTTGGCGTCACTTTTGAATATTTCAGAACATTTTGTGAGCCATGGTATGTGCCACTCCTATGAAGAAATATATATTCTGGTGTGATGTGCAACGTTTAATACACTTTCCAAATCTGTGTTGTTGGAAGAAGCTATATACTTCAACAAAGGATCATTTTGTAGGTGACTTAAACATCCCTTCCAATTTACAGTAATACAACAAAGAAATTCAACATACAAATCTTCAAGCAGGCCTTTCAACCAAACAAACGATCGAATACAAGGAGAATACCAGTCACAAGATACTTAAATTTTTTGTCTCAGCTTCTATTGGCTAACAAAAAAAAATTTCGCCCAAAGATGACGTCACACAAAACCACTCCCTCATCTTTGAATTGGGCCTGAATCGCATCTCTAAGTTGTCTCATATGTGGATGACTAGGAACATTACAAGGAAGAAACCTTAAACCCAAGTTTTCGATGATAGAGGGAAATTAACACTTAGCAAAGAATGGAATGTTGAATAAAAAGCTAATGCAAGCAGGCCATATCTAGAAGAGACAAAATATTCAAGAAGTTGGGATAGATCTAGCTAGCAGCACCCATGAAATCCAAGACCCGAAATTGATATTCAAATCATTGTTTTTAACCAGACAAGCATTTGATGATCAAGTTGAAATCTATAAAAGACTGTCTACATGCTTGATTCTTGTACATATTTTATTTTTTGGTCCGCGGGAGCCCCAATCATAGTCATTATGGAAAACACATTTAAATTTAAGAGAATATGTGTTGAACTATTTCAAGAGAGCTATTTTGGGAAATAATCTTAGTTGTATTTTGTAACCCAGTTTATCTGAATATAAATATTTGAGGTTTTCGTATGGTGTTTTCCAATGTTTAATATTGTTTTCTTTATTATTTGGTATTTCTTTTTTAAATTGACTCATTTTCATGTACATCTATTGATAGATGAATTAAACCTCTTTCTACAAGAATTTAAGATGCTCTTTGATCCATAGTTAAATATGCACAACAAGCTTTTTTTACCCTGCCCAGCACTTCGATTTAAATAAAATCTTCTCTATTCACTCCTTACATTTTACATGGAAGAATAATTTGTGATAGGACATAGTTCTGTGGCGCCCACCCTATATTTAAGAAAGAAATGGGTGGACCCGTCCTACTTTCATTCTTCGGGCCCCACTAAATAGAGTCAATTAATGACTCTATTTCAACATGCCAACCCAGGTGTTGACATCATGTTCCTGTTCAATGTTGTGCACATATTACAACTTCTTCTATTTGAGAATATCCTTGCATATAAAAATGCTACGTCATATATATTATTTTTTTTTCTATTGCTTATAGGTTTGAGCGAAATTTGCGAGCCGAAAAACACCCTACAAATTGGAAGGTGGTTTACATTTGGACCACAAATAATCTATTAAGATATATTAATATGAATACTATTCGAATAAATATAAAAAAATTCTCTTTAAACTTGAATTTGTCTTTGTCGACCTCCAAGTATATTACATAGCTGAGACTAAATGTTCGTTTCTCCCTTTCTTTTCCCTCCTCTATACTTACCCATTTTTCCCTTCTCTTATTCCCCTCTATTATCCCTTTTTGGTTCTATACTTAGTTGCATTTATATGATCACGACTTCCCGGGTTGGAGTATTGGAAGATGCTAATCTTCATCTATATCTTCACATCATGAGCCCGATAAACCATCGTCCCTTTCAATACTTATCCAATTATCTGGCCACTGGGTCCCAGGTTAGCACAATCGAACTCTTATGCCCCATGTTCCCTCATATACATCTTGCACCCAAAACTTCTGTGATCTACAATTTATGCTTTTACTAGTGAGAACTCACCAGAGATTCAAAAATATTGGCATTAATAAATGAACAAAAGATGTTGTTTTGTGAGATACTTACCCCTTTTTCCCTTTTCTTGTTCCCCTCTATTATCCCTTTCTGGTTATATACTTAGTCTCCTTTCTATGATCGCAGGTTCCCAGGTTGGCGAACTGACATATCTTCATCTCCTTCTATATCCTCACATCACGAGTCCGATCGACCGTCATTCCTTTCCATACTTAGCCAATTTTATGGTCATGGATTTTGGGGTTGGCATTATTGAACTCTCCTGTCACTTGTTCCGTGATATACATCTTGCACCCAAAACTTCTGTGATCTACAATTCCACCCCATACTCCTCGAACTCGCAAGCTTCACTCTACCCGAGTTCAAATTTTTTTCAAAGCATCTATCGCTACCTTCCATCCCCACCACCTTTGAGCCCTTCCCAATGCACATTAATTATGGTTTTACCAGTGACAACTCAACAAACTGGTACGAAACAATTGGCATTAAAAAGAAAAAACCTCGAGGACATCTCTCATTAACACGCATTAAACCGCCATTTACGACACTCCGAACAACCACTATTCCTTTCCATACTTACCCAATTTTTTCCCTATGTTCTGTAATATACATCTTGCACCCAAAAATTCTTTGATCTGCAATTCAACCCCGGGCTCCTCCAACTCACAAGTTTCTCTCTACCTAGGTTCACAAAAAGTTTCAAATCATTTATCACTCCCTTCCATCCCTACCACATTCATGCCCTTCCCAATGCACATTAATTATTTCGGCCTCTAGATTTCATTTTTCGTTGTTCCGTGACCTACAAACAACACCTGGACCTCCACGATATACAAATTGACTGTCAGACTCCCACATCGTCCCCTCTTCCATGTTACACATTCTGCACTCAAAAGTTCTGAGCCATACAATTTCACCGTCAGGGTCTCACATCTTCTGGGGAACCCTTGTCACCCTATTTTGGATCCTCGGGTTGGCGGGTTCACGAAATCTCCAATTCCTAGTCACCATTTCCTGTGCCCGCTACCTTCGTACTTATTTCCAAATATGCAACAACAAAGCTTTAATGCTAACAGTTCATCATGCAACAACCATAAATATCATCATTAACAAGCAAAAGGCTCAAGAAGACAACCACATTGACTATACCTACACAACTTGTCCAGAAACATGTAGAAAATATATTCACATGTAATGGGATATCTATTACAAATTTCAATATATTAGAGAAAACGAGTCCGGCCTACCGTTTCCCTATTCCATAATAATAAAAAAATTCGATTGCAGGTTCTCGGATTGGCAGGCTCAATATTGTGTTTCCAATGTTCTGCGACTTGCAAACAGTACCAAGATTTCCGTGATATACAATTTTTCCGCTATACTGCCTCATCGTTCCCTCTTCCGTGTTATGCATTTTGCGGTCAACACTTCTGAGACATACAATTTGAACCTTGGGTCCTCACCTCTACTAGTTATATCTTGTAGCCCTATTTTGAAGCTCGATCGACCACTTTCGATAATTAGCCATTCCTTAATTATTGTTCCATGTCCCCGCCACCTTCGTAATTCTTTCTGGATATGAAATTAGTAAGCTTTAATGCTAATAGTTCATCATGCAGGAACCGTAAAGATTACCATTAATGAGAGAAAGGCTCGAGGAGATCTCCCAGACTTCTGCGATATACAAATTGATTGCCAGACTCCCACATCATCCACTCTTCCGTGTTACACATTTTGCACTCAAAAGTTCTGAGACATATAATTTGAGCGTTGGGGCGTCATGTCTCCTGGGGAACCCTTGTCACCCTAGTTTGAAGCATGTTCAACCGCTTTCCATACTTTCCCATTTCTTGGAATCTCTTTCGTGAATCCTCAGGTTGGCGGGTTCATGAAATCTCCAATTCCTAGTCATTGTTTCATGTGCCCGCCACCTTTGCACTCCTTTCAAAGTATGCAATGCCCAAGGTTTAATGCTAACAATTCATCATGCAAAAACCATACAGATCATAATTAATAAGCAAAAGGCTTGACGAGACAGTCACATTGACTATCGCTACACAACTTGCCTAGAAACATGCAGAAAAGATCTTTCCAAGTAATGGGATATCTATTACAAATTTCAATATATTAGCTAAAATGAGTCCGGCCTACCGTTTCCATATTCCATACTTAGCCACTTTTTAGATTGCGGGTTCCTGGACATGCGGGCTCACAATTGTGCTTCCAATGTTCTGTGTCCTGCAAACAGTGCCCAGAGTTCTGCGATATACAAATTGATCATTGGACTGTCCCATCATGCACTCTTCTGTGTTATGCATTTTGCACTAAAAAATTCTAAGACATAAAATTTGACCATCGAGCCCTCACCTCTCATGGTTATACCTTGTAACCTTATTTTGAAGCCTGGAGGATTGCTTTCGATAATTAGCCATTCCTTAATTTCTCTTTTCCATCCTTGCCACCTTCGTACTTCTTTCAAAATATGAAATTAGTAAGCTTTGATGCTAGCAACTCATCATGCAGGAACCGTCAACGTTGTCATTAATGAGTGAAACGCTCAAGGAGATATCCCATTAATACGCATTAAACCAAGATCTGCGGAGATTTATTTTATCCCTTCCGATTGTTCATCTCAAACATCATGGAATTTCTTTCGCGGGTCATCGCGTTGGCACGTTCACGAAATCTCCAATCCTTAATTTCTCTTTGTTGTACCTGCCATCATAGCACTTCTAAGTATCCAATTACTGGTCTTTAATGCTAACACCACATCATGCAACAACCATCAAGATTGTCATTAATGAGCGAAAGGATCGAGGAGATCTCCCATTCACACGCATTGGACCAAGATTTGTGGAGGGTTATATTATCCCTTCCAAATCTTCATTTCAAACATCGTCTGGACAAAATGAACATTCTTGTAAAATTATGGCAGCAACTTGATAATAGTTTTGTGGAGATACAGTGAATATCTTCGAGCATGAGGACTAGAACTTCCAGTGGTCCAAGGAATACTCTTACTATTCATCCTATTCCTCCTAGAACAAATGTGATTTGGACCTCAAGAATCGCTCATGCAGGCTACATCCCTGAAGTTTTTGACTGTAAGGAGGTGGTCTCTTGGTGCGCCGAAAAATACATTTCAAGCCAAATAATTATTCCACTGCGCAACCATTCTCCTGTTTCTTTGTCACCTCAGGTCTTCTACAAGATGTTAAGACTGTCAGAGCCAACATTGATCTTCAGAGGAAAATACTACAAGAAGTTCCTAAGAAAACATGATAACGGGCTGGACCTCTTACTCGAGTTCCTGGAAGACCCAACAATAGTTTCTGAAGATATCACAAAGTTGTAGGTCAGTTCTTTTAGAAATCCATTCCGGTAAATTGCCTGTCTGTTTACAAGAATAACGGGATAGGAATCCACAACAAGCATTTCCCACATGGTTATTTATATTTTGTATTTCACAGTCAAGGAACAATCCATTTTTTATTCACTGAAGCTAATTTCCATTGAAATCTGTTCCCAACTTTCATGATTCAAAGAAGAGAATAAATTTTATATGTCATCCTACTTGGTTTTCGTGATAGCGCATTGTTGTCCGTTTCCAAAACTATCTCTGTCCAAGAAGATAAACTTTGAATTCGACCCAGTAACGTTCTGGTACCAAGCCTTATGGAGGCACAAGGCCTCCCATTGTTTTTATGAGGTTTTTAATGACTTTGTATCAGTTTTCAAAGATTTATTGTTAGGAAAGGATTCTCCCCGGATGTTTGACCATGCAACCAAGTTTTTGGACAGGAAGGGGACACTTGAACAAATGGAAAATTACATTGTAATAATGATTTTTGGCTACAAGAAAAATCCCGCTTTCCTTCCATGTCACATCACGGACAAGATGTTTGTTACAAAAATAACAAGGAAATACAACTACTGGTTGCATTTTTTCCATGGAAAGAGAAAAAAGCAGTTCATTCCTCTGCCTTGGAAAGTTGGGGACTTCGTGTTCAGGAAGGTCAACAAGATTGACGAATTCGCAGGCCATTTCAACAACTTGAACCTAAGATATGTTGAAAGGCTGAGAGGGTTCAACCCTAATGGGATTTTTCTAGAACATTTACTAGCAGTTGGCTTTAGCAGCTCTTTTATCCATACACTCATGAACGAAGACAGAGACAATGATGACAACACTCCTGCTCCTGACAATGGCAACATAGAGACATTGCAAAGAACAACTGAATTGTACAAACAACAGGGAAAATGGTCTGGTGAGAAGAGTTTCCAGTCCCTTCCTAGCACTCCCAAGAGCACAACATTATGAAGTATCGCTCCAACAACCCACCCCAATAAAAAATCAACCCAGAATTATTCAAATAGAGGAGGATATAAGAACCCTCCTTGCGAAAAAATTGATAGTTCTCACAAGCTTCCCGTGACAAAGAAGAGAAAAAAAGTTGTAGGGCAAGCGGAAGAGCCCGAAACTGAAAGTGAGAACATGCAACTTGAGGCTGTTGTGGATGACGTGTTCCACAAAGTTGATCATCCCACAGACACGATGCACCATAGTTCCACATTGGAAATAAATGAGCCTGGAATTTTTGATGAATATGAATCCTTCGTATTCCAGAGCGTTGTTTTTGACAGCCAATCTAAAACTTTAATTATTGAAAAGAGAGATGTGACAAATAAGAAAGGGAAATCTCGTTTAGAGATTAACCTTAAGAACATGCAACCATCCCAAATCTCCCGACTTCACTGAGAAACTACAGATGCTCTTGATGATTCAATTAGAGGAATTGAAGCAGAGAATGTCAGAGTAAATGATCGAATCAAGGAATTGGAGGAAGCTTTGATTCCTACCCCATTGTTCACCAATCCTTTAGCAAAAACCGCGCCTGCCACCCCTTCAGGCAAGTTAAAAGGATCCTCCACTCCAGCCTCCTCACATCCTATAGAGGTTATGTGGAGAAGAATATCAAGAAAATAATGGAGTTAATTACTGAAGCTTGGGAAACATAAAAAAATATAGCTTCCTTTCGAACGAGGGCACATACTTTGAACAAACATTTGCAAGAGGATTTAAAAAATGAAGAAGGTTTCTATCTAGAGACAGTGATCCCTTTTGTCAACCATGTCATCAACATCTCAGATCTGAGAAGAAGACAAGAAGATCTCCCCTCCCCAAACCATATCAAACAATTAAAATCATGTTGGAAAGAGAAAGTTAAGAACCTACATCTCATTGTCGAATCATGTGAACAATCCATATTAGAGAAAGAAGAATTATTTAGAAACCTGACCAAAATAGACTTATCCGGAAGTACCAATGAGGTTCAATACCCAAACTTAATCCTCATGAACTCCTTGTCCTTAACCAAGAACGCCTTCATTGAACAAGTTGATATTTTAAAGGGGTTGTCTTTAGAAAAATTTTACAGCATCCTTGAATATTGTCAAGATGACGTGGACAACTGGCTCTGCATAGTATTTCTATCTATATAAGGAAATTAGAAAACGATCTTTTCAACATAAAAATCTGAGATGAAATCAATGTGGCCCCCATGAGAAGCTACATTGAAGAATGGCTCCAAAGGGGAATCGACAAGCTCACCGATGAAGGGCAACAACCGGTTGGCACAATTCCAGGGGTCGTCGATGAGAGCAATAAAAAGGCATCAGCAAGAAAATAACAAAGGGAGAAATAGATACCATCATAGTAATTCTATATTGATCACATATTGCTTTCTTTATCAATCCATTTATTCCACCTCTTTAAATAGAAATCTCTAACCAAAGGTTGATAACTTCCAATTTCTTGTTTTCAGGTCTTCCTCTCTATCGTCGCCCACTTCTTCTTTCTACAATCCTATTTCTTGTAATTATTTATTTTATGGTCAGCGGGAACCCCAATCATAGTCTATATGATAAAAACATTTAAATTTCTAGAAATATGTAACAAACATTATTAATTTTTGATAAATTTCAAAGAAAACTACTTCGGGAACAATCTCGAAGGTGCCTTGTGGGTCTGTTTTCGAAATGCTAAATTAGTTGTCTTTATGCATATCGGTCATCTTCTTTTATTTTTATGTGTTGAGAAATTTTAATCTTCAACTATGCTGGATGTCAGGAAATTGTGCTTATTAAATTTGAATGTTTAATGTGTGTGATTCCTGGTCTTTTTTTCCAAGAACCTTTATTTCAAAAAAAAAAAACTACTACTATCCTTTTTTATTGCTTTGAGTCATTACCATGGAAATTTTCTAAGTCCCATATTTGAACTATAAACGCCCCAGGGAAAAACTTAAATAGGAGTATCACATCTATAAAAAACGCAGTAGGATTGACATCCTCGTTAGGTTGTTGTTTCGGTGCTAACAGATTAATCTGCAAGAATATTTTCATATTAACCCCATATTAATATAATATTATAATTAACTAATTCTGTAATTCGGGACTTCGGTTCTTTGGGGCTCTAACCTTACTTCTGCAGTGACATTCTCCCTGGGTCATCTACCAACCCGGTGTATTATGGATGGTGTTTGACACACTGCACGAGTCATTTTCTGCATGGATACCACCTGTACATCAAGCTGCTTCCCACATGTCCGTTGCTTTGGCCTTCTATTTCTCCCTCGGTCCCACCATAGAAGAGCATTTATT
>JASDQU010736110.1:144879-175099 GCA_032191745.1 Picea mariana | reverse complement strand
GCATTCTTTCTTATTTATTATTTCAACAAGTTACACTAGCTCTTCTTGAGGAAAATGGAATACATCCTCCTCAAACTATTATTTAAACAAGATAGTTCGGACCCTTCTACATAGGGCTAGCCATGCATCCATGGCATTACTCAGATATGACAAGTACACATCTTGCTTCATAACCTACATGATCAGGCAGTCATACCATGTCCTTATATATATCTACATATACTAAGTATGTGCATCACTTGCACTTCTTTGCATCATTCATTCACTTTCATTTAATATCATTCTATTTTGGTGAGAACCTACAGTCCTTTATATGACGAGTCTCACAAATAAAATTATAATTATGTTTCCCTCTCCTATGGAAACAACCAACAAGAAATTACTCTTTCCCCATTGCTATAATAACATCCCAAAATTCAAAAAATATAAGTAGGTAGTTACAACACTACCTAAGGCAGCAAAACAACCATTCTCACTTCTCTTCAGGTCTTAATTCATTTTTTGTCCAACAAGCCTCTGCAAAGGGAATCTTTTCCTAGACTCCTTCTCATTACCGCTTTCCCATCGAGCCATACCTATATGGCTACAATCCACTTTTGGATGTCAATTTGACCCATTAGTCATCTGGAAGTGTCCAAGAACTTCCTTTTCTAGACTTTAGATAAATATTCTTAGTATTTTCATTAGTCATTCATTTTCATCCTTGGAAGGTAGTAAGCAATAAACAATCATTGGCATTTAACCATGTTATTAATCTCATCCCATTCTGTGCACCAAGCACTTTACCCCTTCCTATAATGCATATGTGTCCCAACTATTTGCCTTTTTCACTCATTTTCATAGGCAAGCCTTTAGGTCAATAGGTTTATACATTTCCTTAATACAACCATGAGCTCAAAACTAGCTCATATGTTTAAGTTATTTTCCTTCTCTTATGAGGATTAGTAACAATACAAAGGAATTTTCTCTCCTTTGCTTAATTTAGTCATTCCAACAACAAGTTTTATTCATTACAAGTCAAGTTAACTGACCTTACAAATTTACCATCAGTCCTCCTATGAGGAGTTATACATATATACAATGTTTAATATTTTATTAAATAAGTAGTTATTACTATTAAGGATTCAATCGATCTATACCAAATTTATTTAACCACAAGGGATTTTCCATAAGGGTCTTAGCCCTTATATAAAAAACCATCATAATTGCAAGAGGCTCCAACTTCCCATGCTTACAGGAAATGTTATACCTACTAATTCATCCATTCTCTGGACTCATATAATCCCATAACAAGATTTTGACATTTCATCCAACATTTTCCAGATATAGTTTCAATCTGTTGTTTCCCTCCTCAAGGAACTTATGCAGATAATAATCAATCTCTTTAAACACAGAGTATTACTTTTTTAGCAGGCTCATATTAGCCTTTTTATACCAGTTCTATAACTGGTATCTTTGGCCCATCCATACCTGGTGTTGCATCCTTCTTTGATACCAATTGTAACACACCCAACCCCCTAAGTACCCCTTTAAGGGATTGGGTATTAAAGTTTCACTTTTCATTAGCCTCTTTGAATCCATTTAAAGGGAACACCATCGTCTTATGCTCGCCAAGAGATTTCCAACGACTGTAAGTTTGCTCAAAATGGAGCTCTGGATCAAACGTTATGGCCCTTTGAAGTTTCTATACCTTTAATGGTCAAGTGTCTTTGTACTGCCACGTGGATCCACATCACCTATGCAATCCAACGTGGCACTCACATGTCAGAACATGTCACCCCTTGGTGCATATGTGGTTGCTAGTGTAGTACTTGCCACCCATTTATTGGTGGTCGAGACCGCGGGACCTTGGACACCAGAAGCTCGCCCCTTTTCACTATATGCACAACGCAAAATGCTCGATCCAGGATGATATGGCTCCTTGCACACGTGGCCCTGTCCTATATTTCCACTTGTCTTATCTGTGGCATGACACATGGCCACCATCAGCTTGTGACACATGGCACTCATTTTCTCATGGACCACCTTCCCATTACACCAATTTCGGCTTGACACATGGACTGATGTGGTGTACACATCATCATTGTACACAAAGTTCACCCAACAGGATGATGACACATTTTCGTTCCTTATTTGTTGTCTGACATCACCTTGGATATGTCGGGCATCAAGTATCAACCTGTTGCTAAATCCTACTCCTCATAACCTCTCGACAACCAAGATCCAACATACAATTGGCATCTTGGGGAACGTGGCCCTATCTGGTCATGCCACCTGGCATGACACATGGCACCCATACCACTTGACACATGGCACTCATTTTCCACATGGAACTTCATCCAAATATGCCAAATCTACGTGACACATGGCACCACTCATGTCACAACACGTGGTGCCATTGATGGCACGACACGTCACCACAGATAGCGGACATCGAGACTTTCTCGACAAACTACAACCACCAAAATATCTGAATCCTGACATTCAGGGATTACGAGATGGTTAATTAGAGTAATCCCATGATTAAGAGATACATTACTGCATTGATTCTCAAGGTCGGCTTCAAGATGCTATGACCAATGATTTAAGGGCTTAATCCAGGGCCTCCATGCCTAGTTTAGCCTCGTGTCCGCCAGGCTGGTGAAACACGTCACACATGACATCACTCTATCTCTCAGGCTTATGCTTTATAATTAAAAGTTTGGAAATAGGGGTTGGAACCTTGGTCCACGAATAACGGCGTATCGAGAATTCCCATGAGTTTGGACTTAATATTCTTCTGGGGCCTGATGTTCCAATATCCCGGGACAGTACCCTCCCTCCTGAGCTTTTACAAAGATATATGACTGAGATCTCTCGGTCGATAGATCCCAGGATGATGATACAAAGGTTCGATCCCAACAAGGCCCACACTCTAATCATCCGTGAACCAAGAGTTGACAAGTGTCACCCCAGTGACACCCTGGTTGCCACGTTAGCACTACACGTCATGACAACATCACTCTCTCACTCTCCTTTGGGCCTAGGTAACAAGGCTTGGAACCAGGGGCTGGAACCCTGATCCTTAGATATTGGACTTCGGGTAGCGGGACTTCCAAATGTACCCCTATAGGCAAAACCATCGATATCCCGAGATCCGACGAGATTATCATGATATAGATAAAAAAATGGAGGCTATCTCCACCTTCAGATCTAACGACTTCTTTGAGTCTTGATGTTTATCTTATGGATTTGATTGGATTATCATTCACACTTTAGGCTACTAAGACTGTCATTCTCTCTATGTCTTCTGCAGGGGAACATACACACCAAAGATGTTCCCAATCCTGCGACTTTTCCATTTTATCAAGAGGGGAAATAAAACATATGGTCATCGACCTCCTTTGGCCTCTCATACACAATATTACCAACAACTTAATTTGACAGTGAAGGAGGGTTAACTCCCCTTATTCGACTCAACATTTTTGTTAATTATTAACTCAAAAATTCTAGTTTCTTCTCATGGAAGGTCCATTGCAACGATGGTCATGTCAATCGAATCAAGTTCCTTTTATTTATATCAGTTTAGTTACACAATAACCACTTTTAACTGTGCAAGATATGCACAATACTCACTATCCTACAATCATCCAAACACAAGGATTTACAAAGTAAACAAGCATCAATATCGTTATCCACGCATGCACATTTGTAGCACAATTACAAACATCCAATCACACATTTCAATTCAATTACACAAAGTGTGGAGATACTTATCTATTTACAAGATGTAACCAACCAAACCAACGGTGGGTGTTCACCTTTCCACCCAACCATAAGCTTTTCTTGCTCAATCACTTCGATAGAAGGCCATCTCCGTGCTAGGACATGATACTACTAGGGTGTTCTTCCCTCGCCCCTTTTCCCTTCTCTGCAGGTCTTCTCTCCTCCCAGAACTCAAAGCACTTCTTCTCTCTCTTGCACACACCCTTTATTATATGTCTTATTGTGTTCCTTCTCTTACACACCAACCCATATGAAGGTTCTGGACCTGTCCTCCTCTTTATGTCAGAAGGAACCCGTGTGGTCAATTTGGTTTAGCTCTAGTGATTGGGAGAAATGTGTTAGTGAAATGTTGAGCTCATAATTGTTCTAATGGCATGGAACCTTCTTGTTGACGGACCTTTATGCCCTAAAGATTCTAGAATTTACCCTCAATAAAGAAAAATACTTAGGATTTTCCTTGAACTTTATAACCTCCCCTATTGTGAGGGAAGATATTGGTTAGACTGATACTAACCTATGAGTAGTACTGACTCTATGACTTTAGTCCTTCTTTAGAAGAAATACTGGTTACTTTATAGGGGTATCAATCTAAATTTTTGTCGCTCAGAAAAAAAACACTAACTAATTTTTATACTATACTTAAATTTTAAGATTAGATAATGTTCATCTATCCCTTTGAAAAATTAATATAAGTAAAACTTAATATAAAAAATATTAAAAATTATAATTTATTTTAACTAAAAACTAAAATTAAAAAAAAATATAATACAATGTATCATTCACATAATCTTATTTTTTTGTTTATATATATATATATATATATATATTATTTTCAAACATCAAAAGGTTATAAAATAATAGCTTACTCTTCATATTTCATCCCTAATTTTTAGTGTAACGTTCTTACCAAAAGTCTTAACTTTCTCGAACGAAGAATGGAGCACATGGATCACCAGTTCATGATATAGAGCCGACCCCGCCAATTCATTTCATTTCCCGTGACCACTGACGCTTTTCTCCATTAAATAAACCGATAATCCCTCCTGCGCATTTAACACGCCGCTAAAATTGTTCTCAACCGTTACTTCCAATTTATACATCTGATAGTGTTGTCTTTTCTGTGAACAACTTTCAAGATTTCGAAATGGTTGTGGCGTTATTCGATAAGACTTCTGCAGTGCAGTACACATCAGTAACATGCTTTAACTTTTAGAGGAAAAAAAATCCCCAGTTATCTCCACGTGCAGAATATACAGCTGTAGCTTGCAAGGCAGCGTCCTCTAGTCACCTAATCCCACCTCTTATTTATTTTCTTATTCAGCACGGACTATGAGAATTGCCTTCATTTATTCAGCGTTTTGACTGATCTCCATCTCCTCAAGTCGCCTAGCCTCTGCAGCAGACGTAATGGTCGTAAAAGATTGTAGCAGTTTGGAAGTCGGCCCTGAAAATCAGCTAGCGAAGCTGAGATGTAGGGTTTCGTTTGCAAACGCCTTGAATTTGTCTCGCAGTTTTATTTTCAGATCGGCCCGTTCTATATGCTGTCTTTCCATAAATTTGTTTTCCGTTCTTGTTTCGGTAAAATGTTTTCGCTGATTTTGTCTCTGTATTTGATGAATGCAACAGTCATGCAAGACCTGTGGCGGATAAAACCGCAGATGATTCAAAAGGCGCTTTCGTCGATCGGGCTTTCAGAGTACAAGAATGCCGATTTCGCTCATGTCAATCGTCAGGCCGAGGGCTTTAACGGAAGATCTGAGTCATCAAGTCACACTGAAATGTTGAAGTTGTTTCCCATAAGCGCCGGTTCCGGTTTCGGTTCAAACCCTAGTATTACAGAAAATAAAATAACTTCGCCTTTTGCGATCGGCCAAACTGATCCGGATTCGAGGTATTTTCGTGTCCAGACATTGTTCATATAATGTTTTTCGGAATTTTTGATAGCTGAGCGAGCGTAAATGTTGGATACGGCTAACTTTGTGTTTTCTGCAGTATTTTCAGCAGATTTGTTCCAGCAAAAGCTCCAGAGCAACAGCACACAGCTCAACTCACTATTTTTTATAGCGGAGTGATAAATGTTTACGATGTGCCGGCTGATAAGGTAATATTTTGATCCGAGCAACAAATTTATGTAATTTTTTAACAAAACGTTTGAATCTTTAGTCCTTTCTGCTTTATTTTATTTCTGACGGGTTACTTTTGCCATTTTCTGAGCAGGCTCAAGCAATTATGAGGCTTGCCAGCGCTAATAGCTCGAGCAACACAAGAACCTCTACAATTTCCTGCAGTAAAATCGAACAGATATCGAAACCGCTGCCTTCCAAACCTGCATCGAACTCTGTCAATGAAATTCAGGCTCAAAGACCGCCAGTAGGTAAGACGCCGATCGCACATAATTTATATTGAAAAATAGTGGTTAGATTGAATGTGAAAAGGTTGAAAAAGGTTTTTAAGATTAAAAGGGTTGCGATTCGCGAGTGCAGGTCTGGAAATAGTCAGGAAATTATCTCTGCAACGCTTCCTCCAAAAGCGAAAGGAGAGGTACCTAATCATACTCTAAATCATCAAAATATTATTGTTCTTGAAGTTTGAGTGGTTTGATTTTGAGTGGTTGATCAAAGTAAAATTAATTTAGTAAATGATTAGGGTAAGGGTAAATTTAAATGATTAAATGAGCAAACGCGTATTAAATTGATCAAGTTTTTTTGGTGCGATTACAGATTCAACAGCGTGGCTCCTTACACCACGATGAAGCCGGCGACGTTGCCTTCTAAAGCAGAGAAGGAATCAGATGACCGGATCATGCTCTCTTTGGCTTGTTCATCACAAAATATTTAAACGTCCGTGAATGCTTTTGACTTTTAACTGCATCACGCGACAATTCTTTTACTTTTAACCGGATTGCTTTTATCGACTTTCTAACCAACTGAGGGAACCCACGCATTTTGTGTATTGGCGATCCCGAGTACACCGTGATCAGCGAAACTCACGGTCGGCCGTTTTGTCTCCACTCAGTGGTACTCGGTAGCATGCAGCTGTACAGCAATTTCTCAATTTGACAGCATTCATTGTACAAATTACCGTGTACATCTTTATTATTATTGATTAACTTTATTGGTAAGATATTTTTTTTTAATATTTTAGATTTTTTTATGTATAAAATTTCTTTGGAAATTAAAAAAATAGTTGGAATTGCAAATTTAAAGTTAAGATTGCATATAATATAATAACTGTTTTAAGGATTTTTGATAACCATGAATGATATATATATTCAAAAATATTGAACATTGTAAAATTGTCATTTAGTCAACAAGTTTAGACTAAAAATATAAAGCTACTTAATTGTTAATTTATATTTTTCAAAACAACTTTATTAAAAACATCTAAAATTGTTTATTAATTTAATCTTGTCATACACCATTGGTTTTAGTAAATGGATTATGCTATTAGTTTTTCATCCCAATTGTTTTATGATTTTTCAAATTATATAGTTCAGATTTTATATGTTTACATAAAATGTGAGATGTTTTTTATAATTTAATATAAAAAAGATGTGTAATTATTTTGATGTTTAACATGTAGTTAATATTTAACATTTAAAAAAATCAATATTAATTATAAATAAAATATTTTAAATATCATCTTAACTCTAAATCTATTATATATTAAAAAAAATTAAATCATTTAAAATTAAAAATATATATTAAAAAAAATCAAATCATTTAAAATTAAAAATAACTTAGATATCTAAAAATTTAATCTCTTTCAACACGTAATAAATCCCTAAATTTGATTCAAATATATCGTATCCCTTTATGGGCCCTCTTACACCTGATTACCCAAAAACACCTTTGAAAGTCCTCCTGTTCCTTATCTTAGAATTAAGCCAGATACATGAACGAAGCATATATGAAGTAGGACCACAACTTTAATGATCCAAAATAGGAAGTAGCATCTATCTTATCTGTAATCGAGAGGATCATATCTTATTTCTGACGTCAAAAGTATCAAAATACATCATACACCATGGATACATTTCTATCCGTCCACGCAACATTTTCTTTTATAACTATGCACTATTATTGTGTTATGGAAACCCACTTGTATCACATTTTTATGTCTTTCTTCTTGAAAACATATATGATTTGGTGATTTTGTAATTTAAAATGTTAGAATGGTTGTAAAAAAATGAAAGAGTTCAATTTCATATTCGTAAGAGCAAGATATATGGGTTATTATTATTTTTTTATATGTCACCAAATTGTTATGGTAATATGTAGAACTATGTATTAGAATAAGGTTACTAGGTAGCATATACCTGTCAATATAATAATGAAAGTATTGTTTAAGGAGATAGGGAGAGAAGGAGTAGGCATGAAATGATTAGATGACAGAAATATTTAATACAATAACATTGGGGGAAGTGAAGGCAGCAATAAGACTTCAAAGTTTTTGGTCAATAAGATATCAGATAAATGAGATTTAAAATTTAAAATTAATCATTATTTTTTAAAACTTTAGATAAAGAGGTGTATATTTTATGGTCAACCATGAACTAATAGAAAGCCAAACCTAACTCAACACTATATACCATGCCTATCGGCAGGTATAATAAGGTAATATTTGAATATTATATGATTAGAACACTTTTTGATAAGGCTTTAGTGTGTAAAGAATTATATCCATTGTGATCTTAGTACCGCAATATTTTTAGTAGTGAAACTTTTTCAAAATAAGCTAGCAGAGTAGGCCACATACCACTTGCAGGTTTGGATCACTTAAACCCCATCTTACATGCACAAATAGAGTTGTTGAGCAGTCTTCATACTACTCCAATCACTACACAACAAGTGACTAACATCGCCCCTCCCAAAAACACACAAGAATATGCAAAGCACAAAAACAAAATACATAAGAACATTTTTTTCCTTTCACTAGAATTAAGAATGTCAAATTTACTTTCCTGACTTAGTTTCCTAGCCTAAAGTAACTAATTCTCCATAATAATGATCACCCTTGATAAAAGGTAATTAGATTCCATAAATAGGTTTAGGGGAAAATTAGGATTGTGGTAATTTTACACAGGTCACATGTGATCTAAGCACTTACTAACTTAATCCTAACCCCTTTGGGCCTTAAACTTGGATTAAACATTTGGAGCAAATATTTTTCAAATACATTATTATTTACCTCTATTTCCATCTCACAACATCCTAAAACTTCTAGGATAGGTTATCCCTTAGAGATAAAAATGGCATTTTAACATAAAGTACTAAACCCAGATATTAACCCTTAGAGATAAAGCACCAAAAGGATTGTAGGCCCCAAGGTGGTTAGTTGATATTTCAACTTCCCAAGGGCGAAATTTTGCATACAATCTCTGTTTGGGGCGCATAATAGCTTGTTGGCAAGATCTAATTGAAAAGTACAATTTTTGGCAGGCTTGGGCATGCCATGTCAACTCTAAGCCCCCAAATGGCCCAAAAACATTGTTTGAGGCCTCAAAATGGCCTCATAAGTTTAGGACCTAAAAAACTGTAGATAAAAAAAAAACCAAGTTGGAGAACCATGTCGAGTTAGTGGAAGAGGTGGGTGGACACTGATGTCCACCTAGATCACCATTAGTAGAGCTGTATGGTATAATTTCATAGCCTTCAAACTAGTAGAAGAAGCCTCTAATGATAAATCAACACCTCCCTACACAGCTACAATGTGACATGAGATTATATTCACATTTTCCCATGGCACTGCATCACCTCTAGCAGGTGATAGCACTCCCATAGAACAACCAAGGTTAGGAGAAACAAGGAACACCTCCTGCAAGATATGGTGTTTCCTAGCTTCATAACAACACACCTTCCCATAGGAATATGGTGTGTACAAGAACTCTATTCAACCGTCCCCAACACCACAACATATTTAGTAGAGGAAATCTTATAATCAAACCAAAATTTAGGATTGACACTCATGTGGGCTCTGGTGTCTCCCAAATTCAAACAAACACGCCTCACCATAGGGATATGTTGTGAGAAAGAACTACACATTCCTTTGGCTAAGGTACACATACCTCCAATAAGCTAAGATGTGATAGGATCTGACAATTCTAGCTAATAAGATATATTAGTTTCAATATTTCCGAATACCATCAAGAAAAACAATAACTTATCCACTTAAGTACATCCTGAACTTATCAAAGCAATTTAATAGTCTAACTATCTTTAGTGTGTTGATACTTATCCTATGGTAGGGTGTATACAATTTTATAACAACTTGATAAAAAAATAATCTATCAACATACCGAGTCTAGTTCATTAAATACCATTAAATAATGTCATCAAATATTATAATTGAATCTACAATCTCATTGAACAATGTCATCGAACAATCATGCCATAACATAGAATGATCTTTGTAATTAATCATCTTCAACACATCAAACCAGTCATCTTTGGACATGCATTATCATTCCAAAATGAATACAACTTCATAGTAAAATTATAAATCAATTTTACCAATAATCATCAATCAAATAACAACATTAACAATTTGAGTAAAACAAGTGTCAATCATTAATAATTCAAGACACTCAAGGATCATACCATGGCTACACCAATCAAAGATCAATCATTCAATCATTCAATCATTTGAAATTCTAAATAACAACACTATTAATTTAACTAAAATATCCAAATATCATAATCAATAAAATGTGCATCAATATGTTTAGCATTATTACTATCAACTAAATATGTTTGTCCACCATAAAATTGTGTTTTATAATAATAAAGAGTATGATGATCATAATGAGTCACTATCATACTCATATATATCTTCCTAAAAGGTGCACTGCAAAATAATTTCACCGTACTCATAAAATTTACAACACAACTAACCTCAATCACATTAAAATTTACAACACAACTAGCCTTAATCACATTTCACAACAGAACTAACTTCAATCACATTAAAATTTACAACACAAATAACCTCAATCACATTTCACAACACAACTAACATCAATCACATTTAGTAGCATTTCTCAAGTTCACAAACATTCAACTCTAGCATTTCTCAAGTGTACAAACATTCAACTCTCGAATAATAGTCATGAAATCATTTATTGCAAAAAATAAAGTCATTAACATATTCACAAGTGAAGGCCATCTTTTAAAATTTACAAAAATAAGGAAAGTCCATCATTATTTTTGTCAAATTATTTAGAAGATCATACAATATTATTTACCTTCCTCATGACTTCTTAAATATAAATGATTCAAGCATGACAATTATTAATATTCTTAGCCAATTATAACCCTGCACGAGTTTGATGTTCGTTTTACATGTATAAATTGGTATTCAACTAAATCAACATTATCTAATGTAGCTCTATATATAATCATGTCCGTAGTTATGATAATTCTAATATACTTCTAATGGCAATTTGAATCAATATTCTATATATATCAATAATTATAATTGGAACATCAACAATATTTTAAAGAATTTTTAACAATAACTCAATATTGTTTGATGTAATACTTCAAACAACCATTTAAGTCCCTCAAATTGACATGGGTTATGTTTGTAATCTCTAATCTCTCGAATACTATGCAATCAAAGAAAAATGTTTCCAAAACACAAATTAAATTTATGATACCAATTCAACAATGTTTCCAAAACACAAATTTATTATACCAATGCAATGACTTTATATCCTTTAAATATACTCATAAAAGTATATTCACATTTCAATAACTAATTTATGCTTCCAAACTTAAGTTATAAGCAGTGTTATAACACTCTTTATATGCTTCCTACTTTAATGGGTTCATTATAGTTACATGCCTCATTTCCAATTGCTCAAAACAAATTCTTAACATCATTACTCATTCCTATCCAATAGCAATAATTAATGAATGTTCTAACGACATAAATGTTTAATTTTCTGTCTCAACATGACATGGATCAAATTACCCATTACTAATACATGGATCAAATTACCCATTACTAATTGTATACAATTTTATTAACTTTTACATCGATACTATTATTTCAAAACAAAACAAAAAAATTCTAAACATCATTACTCATTCTTAATGAATCTTCAAATGACATAAATGTTTAATTTTTCAATATTCATTTGAGGTGGATCTATTTACTTATTTCCAAGTATATATATTTTAATTAAATTTTACAATATTGATTTTTTTAACTATTTAGGTCACCAAAATAATGGTGATCTTGGAACGTTTCTCTCAATGTCTTTTTAGCAAAAGAAATCAAAGTAATCTAAATGCTTGATAGACCAATTGGTCTCAATAGACGTTCATCATCATCATCAAAAATAAAGATAGGAAAGATCTAAGAGTTCATTAACTTGAAGGACAAAGGAGACATTGTGCAGGGAGGAAGTAGCACCAAAAGATTAACTCTTTTACTCAAAAGCACTACTAACAACAACGGTTTCACTTTATCAATATGGAAACATGGGATCCCTCCCAATAGTTTCACTTGATCAATATGCAAACATGGGATCCCTTCCAATTTGACATAATCATCATCGTCGTCGTCGTCATCGGCAGCGGTGACGTCGTTGACATCCTCCTCCTCCTCCTCCTCCTCCTCCTCCTCATCATCAAACCAAATATTTTTTACTCAACTTAATTGTAAAAAATTCAAAAATGTCATTAAAAAAAAAAAAAAATTTACTCAACTTAATTGTAAAAATTTCAAAAAATGTAATAAAAAAAAAAGGTTTTACCAAATTCTTAAAACCAAATATTTTCTACTCGATGGATAAAATTTTTAAAAATGTATTTTCTTTTGGTTGAGTGCTCACATTCTTGTTTTGCTGAACTTTTGATATTTCATGTAATGTTTTCATACAAATTTAAAAAGGGATTTAGAGATTATTTAAACATTCTCATGGGGTTGTCATTTATTTTGTAAAAATTCTCATCTGTTTCATAACAATGTTAAATATGTGAATGAATACTTTGGTTTGGCTTTCTCATTGTTGAGACATGTATTTATTTGTATTCAATATACTTGACTTGATTCATATATGAATATGGGTATGTCCAACTCATGAAATAAATGATATTGATATTGCATGTCACATTATTAGCCTCTGCCGAAGGCGTAGAGGGACTATAGCAATCGATAATTCGTTGACTTCATATTAGTTTGTCCTTTGACTAAAAAATTTTGCATAATCTCTATTGTTGGAACTAGAGAACTAAAAACATTGATTTGTATATAATAAAAAAATACCATATATGTCATGATTTGATTGGATAACATATTGGAGGTCTTATTGCGAGCTTCGCTATTCTCGATGTTTTATATGTTAGCATATCCAAAGTTTTTGATCATCTACGGTCTTTTTGAATTTTTACTACTTTTATTAAAATGTTTAGATATCCAAAGTTTTGAGCATCGACAATCAGTTTTTGATTAGTTGACTTCATATTAGTTTGTCCTTTGACAAATTTTATTTTGCATAGTCTCTATTGTTCAAACTATTGTTATTATTATTTTATCGTTATTATTTTATATCATTGTAAAATAATATAATAATTATTTTGTGTACTTAAACAGACCTGTCACACTGCATTCTTTTTTAAATATTTACACAGCGCGAGGCCCTTCAACGCTCCTAACAGACTTAAATGTTTACCTAACAGGCCTCACAGCTTTAAATGTTTACTTAACAAGCCTGTTACAATACATTTTCCTCTGATTTTTTTTTATACAATGTTGTCTGCAATGAATATGGGAAATATTGCTCTTTAGCGGCATTACTGGTTCACTGGTTGATGCTTGCTCGTTGCTTGTTCATTGGTTTCTTGTTTTCCTGTTGTTGTTGCTCTTGTTTGCATGTTGCTCTTGTTGCAGTTTGCACACTTGGGATTTTGCAACCGCGATTGGAACTGCACTTCTATCATTCCCCATTGATAGGTGGGTTTTAGTGCCATGTTTACCTTCTTATTCGTTGTTTGATATTTCCAGTTTGCAAGTGAAAACTTTCAATACTGGAAATGCCTGAGTCAAAATCCTCTTACAGAACATCTTTGCATGTGAGTACTACGACCAAAGAACTAGGAATGTGACATTGTCTTGGTCTTGTTCTTGAATGTCAACGTTCGACACATAACCCACCTCTATCGCATCCATAGTGACATATAAAAATGGAAATCAAATTTTCTCCTCATTTTTTCTACTCCTGAAAACCATTCGTTTGGTGCATTGTTTTCAAGTTGTTCCCTTCCAATCACATGTGCCCACTTCCATGTCCTAGACATAAAACCATGATTCATTGTATAATAGCAATGCAAAAAAAATATGAGGTGCAGTCTGAAAAAAATGCACCAAACGTATGGTTTTCAGGAACAAAAAATGTGAGGAGAAAATTTGATTTCCTTTTTTATATGTCATTGTGGCTGCGATAGAGGTGGGTTCTGTGTCGAACATTGGCATTCAAGAACAAGACCAAGACAACATTACAATCCTGTTTCTTTGGTCGTAGTAGTCACATACAAAGATGTTATGGAATAAGATTTTGAGCATTCCCAGTATTGAAAATTATTACTTGCAAACTGGAAAAAAAAAAATAACGAATAGGTATGCAACCATGGAAGTGAAACTTACCCATGAATGGGGAACGACAAAAGCGCAGTTCCAAATGAGGATACATAATGCCAACCGTGCAAACTTCAATTTTCTTAAATGTTTACACAGTAGGGAGCCTTTGGACGATCCTCACAACCTTAAATGTTTACCTGATAGGCATCACAACCTGAAATGTTTGCTTAGTAGGCGTGTTACAATACATTTTCCTCCGATTTTTTGATACAATCTTGTCCACAATGAATTTGGGCAATATTTTTCTTCATCGACATTCCTGGTTGACTCGTTGATGCTTTCTCATTGGTTCCCTGGATGTTTCTTATTGTTGTTTGATTCAACTTTGCAAATTTGAGGTCTTGCAGCTAAAGTTGGACATCTTGGTACTTGTTCACTAGTTTGTTGTTTGATGCTTGCTCTTGTTTGCTTCAACTTTGCAAGGTTGGGGTCCTGCATCCGCAGTTGGACCTGTTGTTGCAATTTGCAGGCCAGGGGTTGTGCTTCTATCATTCCCCATTCACCAGTGAGTCTTAGTGCCATGGTTGCATTCCTGTTCATTGGTTGTTGTTTTCTATTTCCAGTTTGCCAGTAAGAATTTTCAATACTGGGAATGCCTGAGCCAAAATCCTCTTGTAGAACATCTTCATATGTGACTACTACAACCGGAGAAACATAAGTGTGATGTTGTCTTGGTGTTTTTCTTGAGCGTTGTTGTTCGCCATAGATTCCACCTCTATCGCAGCCACAGTGACATATAAAAAAAAGGAAAACAATTTTTTTCCTCGTATTTTCTATTCCTGAAAACCATGTGTTTGGTGCATTTCTTTCATGTTGTTCCCTTCCAAGACATCTTGTTCCCCTTTGAATGTCAATGATGGGATCAGAACCCACCTCTGTTGCAACCATAGTAAGATATAAAAAATGAAAACAAATGTTCTCCTCATATTTTCTGTTCCTGGAAACGATACGTTTTCCAGAGAAACAAGAGTGTGATGTTGTCTTGTTCTTGTGTGAAAACAATACGTTTGGTGCATTTTTTCATTTTGTTCCTTTCCAAAATGTCTTGTTCCCATTTGAATGTCAATGTTAGGCACATAATCCACTTCTGTTGCACCCATAGTGAGATATAAAAAAGGAAATCGAATGTTCTCCTAATGTTTTATGTTCCTGAAAACCATATGTTTGAGTGCAACCCTGGCAGTGAAAGTTACCCGTCAATGCGGAACGCCGAAAATGCAGTTCCAATAGCAGATGCAAAATCCCAATGGTGAAAAGTGAAACAACAAGGCCAACTTCAGATGCAAGATTTCAACCTTGCAAAGTTGAAGCAAACAAGAGAAAGCAACAAACAACAAACGAGTGAGTGAATTGACGAGGCACTATTTTGTGAATACTATCAGGCTATTGTTTTGTGACTGAATTCCAAAATAGAGGGAGTGGGAATGGCCACACACTGTTGTGGACAGAGGGTGCACCGGTCTATGGAAATGACAACATCTCACAGATTGAGCAGTTTCTGGACATACATGACATGCAACACAGATCATTTGGATCCAGGGCTTGCCAAAGTTCATAGACATTATCATATAAGTTGTAAAAAACAAAAAAAATTCACATTTCAAATACAACTTCCCTGTGCCGCCAATGAGAACAACAAGAATCGTAGAGCCAATTAGTTTGGAGGACAATGTTCTCATTGAGAAATCTAAATCTTTGTTCGCATTTCTAGAACAAGGAGACTTTGATGACTTAATGAGCTTCCAAGACTTCTTGGCAGAGATAAATCTAATAGAAGCTGAGTACATTCAATGCATGCAATCTACACTTAAACAACCAATGGTTTTCCTTAAACGAAAACGTTTACATATATGGAACACCACTTTCTCCAAGTACCATCAAGTTATGTGGAATGAAAATACAAACACACAATATGTCCTCAATGCATATGCCACAACATCATATTGTGCCTCATACATGGCAAAGGTTGACAAATCTATGACAAGTGCATTCAGAAGAATACAGAAAGTACATGAAAGAAATCATATTGATACTATGCAAATGATACATGCACTTGGAAATACATTTCTGAATCTTCAACAAATCTCTGCTCAAAAAACAGTCGACGTTGCAGTTTCCCTGCCCCTGGATTGTGGTTCAAGGAAATGTGTCTTCACAAACACATCTCCACTTGAGAAACGCAAATTGGAGCATGGTTTTACATTTGGGCCACCAAAAATACTATTAAAATAAAATAATATGAAAAATGCTGAAATAAATATAAACAACATCTCTTTGGACTTAAACTAGAGTTTTTCGAGCTCCAACTATATTTCATAGATGAGAATGTTTTTTCCATACTTAATGTGTTTCTATGGCTTCATAATTATCAGACTAAGTGTTGTTGTGTGAGGGATAAAGTTCTTTTCTCCCTTTCTTTTTCCTCTTCTATACTTACCTGTTTTTCCCTTTTCTTCTTCCCCTCTATTCTCCATTTCTGGTTCTATACTTAGTCGCGTTTCTATGCTCGCGAGTTCCCGTGGTGGAGAACTAAAAAATACTCATCTCCATCTATATCTTCACATCACGAGTTCGACCGACCGTCGTTCATTTGCATACTTAGCCAATTTTATCGCTGCGAGTTCGTTAGTAGGCGCTATCGAACTCTAATGCCCCGTGTTCGGGGCAATTCGACCCCAGACTCCTCGAAATCGCAAGCCTGACTCTACCTATGGTGATTCCATTTGACCGTCCTGCCTTTCCATACTTAGTTGAGTCTTCAAAGTTTCGCGGGTTCATGGACTCCTGGGTTCACAAAAGTTTGAAAGCATTTTTCGCTCCCCTCCATCCCCGCCACCTTCCCCCCTTCCCAATGCACATTAATTATGTTTTTACTAGTGAAAACTCACCAATTTGGTTCGAAAAGATTGGCATTAATAAGCGGAAATATTGAGGACATCTCCCATTAAAGCGCATTAATGGGCGAATATTATGGGATATGATAATTTTTTTGTGTCCATCTTGAATTGGAAAAAAAATGTTGGTTATTTTAGTTTGTTTAAGGCATCATCATAGTAAGAATGTAATATTGTTCTAGCCCACTGTCATCCAAAAATGTGTCATCCAAAAATGTGTTGACGTCATGTCCCTCTTTAATACTATGCATATATTACAGGTTGTCATATTTGAGAATATGCTTGCATATGGAAATGTTAACTCATATTTTTTCTATCGCTTATGTATTTCAACAAAATTTGCGAGATGAAAACACCCTTCGAATTGGAACATGGTTTACATTTGGGCCACAAAAATACTATCAAAATAAAATAATATGACTGGTATTTGAAAAAATATAAACAAATTCTCTTTGTACTTGAACATGATTTTGTCGAGGTCCAGCTATATTCCATAGCTAAGAATGTTTTTCCCATAGTTAATGTTTATGGCCGCGAGTTCCCGGATTGGTGCTATCGAACTCCCATGCCCCTTGTTCTGTGATATACATCTTGCACCCAAAACTTATGTGATCTACAATTCGACCCCAGACTCCTCGAACTTGCAAGCTTCACTCTACCTACGATGACTCTGTCCTCGACCGTTTGATCGCCCTGCCTTTCCATACTTAGTCGATTCTTCACCTTTTATTGCCCCAGATTCATGCGTTCACGAACTCCCAGGTTCATAAAAGTTTGAAAGCATTTATCTCTCTCATCCATCCCCGCAACCTTGGCACACTTCCCAACACAAATTACTTATGCTTTTAAATGGTGACAATTCACCACACATGTTCGAAAATATTGGCATTAATAAACGAAATGCTTGAGGACATCTCCGATTAAAATGCATTGAAGCAAGATCTACGAGAGATTATATTATCATCCCCCAGTGTTCATTTTAAATACTACCAGGACACAATTACTGTCACATGTTGCAATACAAACAATTTTTCATCAAAGCATTATATTTTCTCACAGGCACCCTAGATGCACTCCAGTCGCCTGGTATCAAATTGGCAGAGGTCAATATTATGGGATTTGAGCTTTTTCTTTTTGTGGATCTTGAACTCAGAAAAATTGTTGCTTACTTTAGTTTTTTTAAGGCATTCTTCCTCGCCTTTCCATACTTAGTTCATTATTCACCTCTTGTTGTCACAGATTCACGGGTTCCCGGGCTTCCAGGTTCACACAACTTTCAAAGAATTTTTCGCACCCTTCTCAATGCACATTAATCATGCCCTTATTAGTGACAACTCACCACACATATTCTAAAAGATTGAAATTAATAGGCGAAAAGGTCGAGGAAATCTCCCATTAAAACGCATTAAACCAAGATTTACAGAAGATTATATTATCATCCTCCAGTGTTCATTTTAAATACTTATTCCCATTTCCCTCTATCATCGAAAACTTGGGATTTAAGGTGCCTTCCTTGTAATGTTCCTGGTCATCCACATGTGAGATAACTTAGAGATGTCATTCGGGCCCAATTGAAAGATGAGGGAATGGTTTTATGTGATGTCAGCTTTGAGCAAAAAAAAATCTGTTAGCCAACATAAACTAAGACAAAAAAAATTCAAGTATCTTATTATTGGTATTCTCCCTGTATTCGATCCTTTGGTTGGTTGTAAGTCCTGCCTGAAGATTTGTATGTTGAAATTCTTTATTTTGCTGCTGGAAATTGGAAGGGACTTTCAAGTCACCTACAAAATGCTCCTTTGTTGAAGTATATAGCTTCTTCCAACAACAAAGATTTTGCAAGTGTATCAAATCCAGCAGACCACACCATAATTTATCTTTCGTTGTAGGAGTCGCACATATTGTGGCTTACAAAATGTTCTGGAATATTTGGAGGTGACACCAAATATTACTCCATGTGTGAATATACTCAGAAGGAAATTATAAATTTGGATCCTCACGAATGTGAGAAACTGTATGAGTGGTTGAATCAACATCCTAAAGTTACATAAGTTTCTATGTCAAAGTTTGTTGAGCGACTTCTAGGTGTAGTAACAAACTTGACAAAAAGTCAGCTTCTTTGTCAAAGTTTTTTCACCGACCTCTAGATGTAGTAACATACTTGACATACAATCAACTTTCTATCACTACTGCACATTTTTTTCACTATTCCTATGCATACAATTGCAT
Organism: Picea mariana; assembly: GCA_032191745.1. Classification (NCBI taxonomy): domain Eukaryota; kingdom Viridiplantae; phylum Streptophyta; class Pinopsida; order Pinales; family Pinaceae; genus Picea; species Picea mariana. Next base: position 155,567 of record JASDQU010736110.1, on the reverse strand, counting down.
CTGGGTCGAAGAGCTTACCGCTCTTTGCAAGAATATTCTCGTGGTGGTTGAAGGTGGGTATATAATCAGGGAACAAGGCTCTCAAAATTTTCTGATGCCTGTATCGACAAGTAACTGGGAAAATTTAATGGTAAGGAATTATGGACTATGGAATTAGCAACACTTTCTGAAGATTACTTTATACTACCACCTTCTGGAAGAATTTTGACATATTCAGGTAATGATTTGGTTTCTGAAGATCATCTTTTACTACAACCTTCATGTAATGATTTTGTTTCATTCTTTAGAAGAGACCTTGATGTAGTAGACATTCGAGAGCTATTTCCACTGAATATCAATATTCCTGCTATTTCCCGTGCTTTGAATAAGGAGAATGCATTTCTTTTGTTGAAGTAGATCCGATATTTGGAAAAAAAGGAAGTTGCTCGATGCTTGAAGTATTGACTTGTCTACTTCAAATAAATTTCCATAGCCTCGCTGCAAGCGTCTCTCGAGTTGTTCATCAGGATCACAGGTCGATAAGCACAAAGTTCCTTCCTGGTCGTAGAGTGCTTCCATCCCCAGCTTGTGTTTGCACTTGTGCTTTTATTGCTACCTTGTTTCTTTCTCCTGGTGGTGGATCCTTCTATCCCACCCAACATGATGGAAATAAACTATCTCTAGGGAGTTTGATCACTTTCGGGGATCTGAGTTGACTATATAATAATTTCGGTTAACTTAAAAATGTTTATGTGTGAAACCTAATGTTATACATAGAAAATACAATTTCTTATTTTTTAAAATATAAAATAATGTGTTTTTTTAACACATGACTGGTCGAAAAGTTTCAGGCGTTCTTTGGGATTCACGTCCTTTAAGAATGTTAATTAATTACACAATTAATATTTCTTGTGGAAATGCAATCGACCCTTCATCAACTATGGAAATTGCATTAACACTGCAATGTATAGATAATAAATGTTTGACATGCACCTAATGTAGAGGTCATCATCGCACAGGACACCCAACCTCCAAAGATTTCCGGACTCACATAAACATTGTAATTGTCGTGACAAAGCAACACTAAAGTCGATGCTCTTTTGTAGGTCTGACAACCCTGCAATCTAAGTGATTTGACAATGACAGACCTACTTGTTCACCGCATTAACGCCCTACAGTCGATGGCACTGTTCCCATTGCCACCGCCAGTATCAATGTCTGAAGTTGAAGCTATCTGGAGCCTGGAGTCACCGCCAATGTGGATGCCTGAAGCTGAAGCTACTTGGAGCCTGGGGTCACGACTTGATACACTTGACATTAGTACCAGTAGTGATTGAAAGTTGATTTTATGTCGAGTCTATTACAACATCCAAAGGTCGCTAAACAAACTTTGAGATAGAAGCTAGCTGTCTGTCAAGTCTGTTACAACTTTGAGATAGAAGGTTCTATAATTTTAGAATGTTGATTCAACCACTCATACAGATTCTCACCTTCATGAGGATCCAAATTTATAATTTCTTTCCGAGTATATTTTGGCATGGAGTAATATTTGGCGTCACTTTTGAATATTCCAGAACATTTTGTGAGCCATGGTATGTGCCACTCCTATGAAGAAATATATATTCTGGGGTGATCTGCAACATTTAATACACTTTCCAAATCTGTGTTGTTGGAAGAATCTATATACTTCAACAAAGGATCATTTTGTAGGTGACTTAAACGTCCCTTCCAATTTACTGTAATACAATAAAGAAATTCAACATACAAATCTTCAAGAAGGCCTTTCAACCAAACAAACGATTGAATATAGGGAGAATACCAGTCACAAGATACTTGAATTTTTTGTCTCAGCTTCTATTGGCTAACAAAAAAAAATTTTGCCCAAAGATGACGTCACATAAAACCACTCCCTCGTCTTTGAATTGGGCCTGAATCGCATCTCTAAGTTGTCTCATATGTGGATGACTAGGAACATTACAAGGAAGGAACCTTAAACCCAAGTTTTCGATGATAGAGGGAAATTAACACTTAGCAAAGTATGGAATGTTGAATAAAAAGCTAATGCAGGCAGGCCATATCTAGAAGAGACAAAATATTCAAGAAGTTGGGATAGATCTAGCTAGCAGCACCCATGAAATCCAAGACCCGAAATTGATATTCAAATCATTGTTTTTAACCAGGCAAGCATTTGATGATCAAGTTGAAATCTATAAAAGACTGTCTACATGCTTGATTCTTGTACATATTTTATTTTTTGGTCCGCGTAAGCCCCAATCATAGTCATTATGGAAAACACATTTAAATTTAAGAGAATATGTGTTGAACTATTTCAAGAGAGCTATTTTGGGAAATAATCTTAGTTTTATTTTGTAACCCAGTTTATTTGAATATAAAGTATTTGAGGTTTTTGTATGGTGTTTTCCAATGTTTAATATTGTTTTCTTTTTTATTTTGTGTTTTTTTTTTTAAATTGACTCATTTTCATGTACATCTATTGATAGATGAATTCAACCTCTTTCTACAAGAATTTAAGATGCTCTTTGATCCGTAGTTAAACATGCACACCAAGCTTTTTTTACCCTGCCCAACACTTCGATTTAAATAAAATCTTCTCTATTCGCTCCTTACATTTTACATGGAAGAATAATTTGTGATAGGACATAGTTCTGTGGTGCCCACCCTATACTTAAGAAAGAAATGGGTGGACCCGTCCTGCTTTCATTCTTCGGGCCCCCCTAAATAGAGTCAATTAATGACTCTATTTCAACATGCCAACCCAGGTGTTGACATCATGTTCATGTTCAGTGTTGTGCATATATTACAACTTCTTCTATTTGAGAATATACTTGCATATAAAAATGCTACGTCATATATATTATTTTTTTTTCTATTGCTTATGGGTTTGAACGAAATTTGCGAGCCGAAAAACACCCTACAAATTGGAAGGTGGTTTACATTTGGACCACAAATAATCTATTAAGATATATTAATATGAATACTATTCGAATAAATATAAAAAAATTCTCTTTAAACTTGAATTTGTCTTTGTCGACCTCCAAGTATATTACATAGCTGAGACTAAATGTTTGTTTCTCCCTTTCTTTTCCCTCCTCTATACTTACCCATTTTTCCCTTGTCTTCTTCCCCTCTATTATCCCTTTTTGGTTCTATACTTAGTTGCATTTATATGATCATGACTTCCCGGGTTGGAGTATTGGAAGATGCTAATCTTCATCTATATCTTCACATCATGAGCCCGATAAACCGTCGTCCCTTTCAATACTTATCCAATTATCTGGCCACTGGGTCCCAGGTTAGCACAATCGAACTCTTATGCCCCATGTTCCGTCATATACATCTTTCACCCAAAACTTCTGTGATCTGCAATTTATGCTTTTACTAGTGAGAACTCACTAGAGATTCAAAAATATTGGCATTAATAAATGAACAAAAGATGTTGTTTTGTGAGATACTTACCCCTTTTTCCCTTTTCTTGTTCCCCTCTATTATCCCTTTCTGGTTATATACTTAGTCTCCTTTATATGATCACAGGTTCCCGGGTTGGCGAACTGACATATCTTCATCTCCATCTATATCCTCACATCACGAGTCCAATCGACCGTCGTTCCTTTCCATACTTAGCCAATTTTATGGTCATGGATTTTGGGGTTGGCGTTATTGAACTCTCCTATCACTTGTTCCGTGATATACATCTTGCACCCAAAACTTCTGTGAACTACAATTCCACCCCATACTCCTCGAACTCGCAAGCTTCACTCTACCTGAGTTCAAAAGTTTTTCAAAGCATCTATCGCTACCTTCCATCCCCACCACCTTTGTGCCCTTCCCAATGCACATTAATTATGGTTTTACTAGTGACAACTCAACAAACTAGTACGAAACAATTGGCATTAAAAAGAAAAAACCTCGAGGACATCTCTCATTAACACGCATTAAACCACCATTTACGACACTCCAAACGACCACTGTTCCTTTCCATACTTACCCAATTTTTTCTCTGCGTTTCGTAATATACATCTTGCACCCAAAAATTCTTTGATCTACAATTCAACCCCGGGCTCCTCCAACTCGCAAGTTTCACTCTACCTAGGTTCACAAAAAGTTTAAAATCATTTATCGCTCCCTTCCATCCCTACCACATTCATGCCCTTCCCAATGCACATTAATTATTTTGGCCTCTAGATTTCATTTTCGTTGTTCCGTGACCTACAAACAACACTTGGACCTCCGCGATATACAAATTGACTATCGGACTCCCACATCGTCCCCTCTTCCATGTTACACATTCTGCACTCAAAAGTTCTAAGCCATACAATTTGACCGTCAGGGTCTCACATCTTCTAGGGAACCCTTGTCACCCTATTTTGGATCCTCGGGTTGGTGGGTTCACGAAATCTCCAATTCCTAGTCACCATTTCCTGTGCCCGCTACTTTCATACTTATTTCCAAATATGCAACAACAAAGGTTTAATGCTAATAGTTCATCATGCAACAACCGTAAATATCGTCATTAACAAGCAAAAGGCTCAAGAAGACAACCACATTGACTATACCTACACAACTTGTCCAGAAACATGTAGAAAAGATATTCACATGTAATGGGATATCTATTACAAATTTCAATATATTAGAGAAAACGAGTCTGGCCTACCATTTCCGTATTCCATAATAATAAAAAAATTCGATTGCAGGTTCCCAGATTGGCAGGCTCAATATTGTGGTTCCAATGTTCCGCGACTTGCAAATAGTATCAAGATTTTCGTGATATACAATTTTTCCGCTATACTGCCTCATCATGCCCTCTTCTGTGTTATGCATTTTGCGGTCAACACTTCTGAGACATACAATTTGACCCTTGGGTCCTCACCTCTCCTAGTTATATCTTGTAACCCTATTTTGAAGCTCAATCGATCACTTTTGATAATTAGCCATTCCTTAATTATTGTTCCCTGTCCCTGTCACCTTCGTAATTCTTTCTAGATATGAAATTAGTAATCTTTAATGCTAACAATTCATCATGCAGGAACCGTAAAGATTATCATTAATGAGCGAAAGGCTCGAGGAGATCTCCCAGACTTCCGCAATATACAAATTGATTGCCAGACTCCCACATCATCCACTCTTCCGTGTTACACATTTTGCACTCAAAATTTATGAGACATATAATTTGAGTGTTGGGGTGTCATGTCTCCTAGGGAACCCTTGTCACCCTATTTTGAAGCATGTTCAACCGCTTTCCATACTTTCCCATTTCTTGGAATCTCTTTCGTGAATCCTCAGGTTGGCGGGTTCATGAAATCTCCAATTCCTAGTCATCGTTTCATGTGCCCGCCACCTTTGCACTCCTTTCAAAGTATGCAATGCCCAAGGTTTAATGCTAACAATTCATCATGCAAAAACCGTACAGATCATAATTAATAAGAAAAAGGCTCGACGAGACAGTCACATTGACTATCGCTACACAGCTTGCCCAGAAACATGCAGAAAAGATATTTCCAGGTAATGGGATATCTATTACAAATTTCAATATATTAGCTAAAATGAGTCTGGCCTACCGTTTCCATATTCCATACTTAGCCACTTTTTAGATTGCGGGTTCCTGGACATGCGGGCTCATGATTGTGCTTCCAATGTTCTGTGTTCTGCAAACAGTGCCCAGAGTTCTGCGATATACAAATTGATTATTGGACTATCCCATCATGCACTCTTCCTTGTTATGCATTTTGCACTCAAAACTTCTAAGACATAAAATTTGACCATCGATCCCTCACCTGTCATGGTTATACCTTGTAACCTTATTTTGAAGCTCGGAGGACCGCTTTCGATAATTAGCCATTCCTTAATTTCTCTTTCTCGTCCTCGCCACCTTCGTACTTCTTTAGTAATATGAAATTAGTAAGATTTGATGCTAACAACTCATCATGCAGGAACCGTCAACATTGTCATTAATGAGTGAAACACTCAAGGAGATATCCCATTAATACGCATTAAACCAAGATCTGCGGAGAGTTATTTTATCCCTTCTGATTGTTCATCTCAAACATCATGGAATTTCTTTCGCGGGTCATCGCGTTGGCACGTTCACGAAATCTCCAATCCTTAATTTCTCTTTGTTGTACCCGCCATCATCGCACTTCTAAGTATCCAATTACTGGTCTTTAATGCTAACAACACATCATGCAACAACCGTTGAGATTGTCATTAATGAGCAAAAGGATCGAGGAGATCTCCCATTCACACGAATTAGACCAAGATTTGTGGAGGGTTATACTATCCCTTCCAAATCTTCATTTCAAACATCATTTGGACAAAATGAACATTCTTGTAAACTTATGGCAGCAACTCGATAACAGTTTTGTGGAGATACAGTGAATATCTTCGAGTGTGAGGACTAGAACTACCAGTGGTCCAAGGAATACTCTTACTATTCATCCTATTCCTCCCAGAACAAATGTGATTTGGACCTCAAGAATCGCTCATGCAGGCTGCATCCCTGAAGTTTTTTACTGTAAGGAGGTGGTCTCTTGGTGCGTCGAAAAATACATTTCAAGCCAAATAATTATTCCACTGTGCAACCATTCTCCTGTTTCTTTGTCACCTCAAGTCTTCTGCAAGATGTTAAGACTGTCGGAGCCAACATTGATCTTCAGAGGAAAAGACTACAAGAAGTTCCTAAAAAAACATGATAACGGGCTGGACCTCTTACCCGAGTTCCTGGAAGACCCGACAATAGTTTCTGAAGATATCACAAAGTTGCAGGTCAGTTCTTTTAGAAATCCATTCAGGTAAATTGCCTGTCTGTTTACAAGAATAACGGGATAGGAATCCACAACAAGCATTTCCCACATGGTTATTTATATTTTGTATTTCACAGTCAAGGAACAATCCATTTTTGATTCACTGATGCTAATTTCCATTGAAATCTGTTCCCAATTGTCATGATTCAAAGAAGAGAATAAATTTTATATGTCATCCTACTTGGTTTTCGCGATAACGCATTGCTGTCCATTTCCAAAACTATCTCTGTCCAAGAAGATAAAATTTGAATTCGACCCAGTAACGTTCTGGTACCAAGCCTTATGGAGGCACAAGGCCTCCCATTGTTTTTATGAGGTTTTTAATGACTTTGTATCAGTTTTCAAAGATTTATTGTTAGGAAAGGATGCTCCCCGGATGTTTGACCATGCAACCAAGTTTTTGGACAGGAAGGGGACACTTGAAAAAATGGAAAATTACATTGTAATAATGATTTTTGGCTACAAGGAAAATCCCGCTTTCCTTCCATGTCACATCACGGACAAGATGTTTGTTACAAAAATAACAAGGAAATACAACTACTGGTTGCATTTTTTCCATGGCAAGAGAAAAAAGCAGTTCATTCCTCTGCCTTGGAAAGTTGGGGACTTTGTGTTTAGGAAGGTCAACAAGATTGACAAATTCGCAGGCCATTTCAACAACTTGAACCTAAGATATGTTGAAAGGCTGAGAGGGTTCAACCCTAATGGGATTTTTCTAGAACATTTACTAGCAGTTGGCTTTAGTATCTCTTTTATCCATACACTCCTGAACGAAGACAGAGACAATGACGACAACACTCCTGCTCCTGACGATGGCGACATAGAGACATTGCAAAGAACAACTGAATTGTACAAACAATAGGGAAAATGGTCTGGTAAGAACAGTTTCCAGTCCCTGCCTAGCACTCCCAAGAGCACGGAATTATGAAGTATCTCTCCAACAACCCACCCCAATAAAAAATCAACCCAAAATTATTCAAACAGAGGAGGATATAAGAACCCTCCTTGCGGAAAAATTGATAGTTCTCACAAGCTTCCCGTGACAAAGAAGAGAAAAAAAGTTGTAGGGCAAGCAGAAGATCCCGAAACTGAAAGTGAGAACATGCAACTTGAGGCTGTTGTGTATAACGTGTTCCGCAAAGTTGATCATCCCACAGACACGATGCACCATAGTTCCACATTGGAAATAGATGAGCCTGGCATTTTTGATGAATATGAATCCTTCGTATTCCAGAGCGTTGTTTTTGACAGCCAATCTAAAAATTTAATTATTGAAAAGAGAGATGTGACAAATAAGAAAGGGAAATCTCGTTCAGAGATTAACCTTAGGAACATGCAGCCATCCCAAATCTCCTGACTTCACTGAGAAAATGCAAATGCTCTTGATGATTCAATTAGAGGAATTGAAGCAGAGAATGTCAGACTGAATGACCGAATCAAGGAATTGGAGGAAGCTTTGATTCCTACCCCATTGTTTGCCAATCCTTTAGCAAAAACCGTGCCTGCCACCCCTATAGGCAAGTTAAAAGGATCCTCCACTCTAGCCTCCTCACATCCTATAGAGGCTATGTGGAAAAGAATATCAAGAAAATAATGGAGTTAATTACTGAAGCCTGGGAAACATCAAAAAATATAGCTTCCTTTCGAACGAGGGCACATACTTTGCACAAACATTTGCAGGAGGATTTACAAAATGAAGAACGTTTCTATCTAGAGACGGTGATCCCTTTTGTCAACCATGTCATCAACATCTCAGATCTGAGAAGAAGACAAGAAGATCTCCCCTCCCCAAACCATATCAAACAATTAAAAGCATGTTGGAAAGAGAAAGTTAAGAACCTACATCTCATTGTCGAATCATGTGAACAAGCCATATTAGAGAAAGACGAATTATTTAGAAACCTGACCGAAATAGACTTATCCGGAAGTACCAATGAGGTTCAATACCCAAACTTAATCCTCATGAACTCCTTGTCCTTAACCAAGAAAGCCTTCAATGAACAAGTTGATATTTTAAAGGGGTTGTCTTTAGAAAAAATTTACAGCATCCTTGAATATTGTCAAGATGACGTGGACAACTGGCTCTGCATAGTATTTCTATCTATATAAGGAAATTAGAAAATGATCTTTTCAACATAAAAATCCGAGATGAAATCAATGTGGCCCCCATGAGAAGCTACATTGAAGAATGGCTCCAAAGGGGAATCGACAAGAACACCGACGAAGGGAAACACCGGTTGGCACAATTCCAGGGGTCGTCGACAAGAGCAATAAAAAGGCATTAGCAAGCAAATAACAAAGGGAGAAATGGATACCATCATAGTAATTCTATATTGATCACATCTTTCTTTCTTTATCAATCCATTTATTCCACCTCTTTAAATAGAAATCTCTAACCAAAGGCTGATAACTTCCAATTTCTTGTTTTCAGGTCTTCCTCTCTATCGTCGCCCCCTTCTTCTTTCTACAATCCTATTTCTTGTAATTATTTATTTTATTGTCCGCGGGAGCCCCAATCATAGTCTATATGATAAAAACATTTAAATTTCTAGAAATATGTAACAAACATTATTAATTTTTGATAAATTTCAAAGAAAACTACTTCAGGAACAATCTCGACGGTGCCTTGTGGGCCTGTTTTCGGAATGCTAAATTAGTTGTCTTTATGCATATCGGTCATCTTATTTTATTTTTATGTGTTGAGAAATTTTAATCTTCAACTATGCTGGATTTCAAGAAATTGTGCTTATTAAATTTGAATGTTTAATGTGTGTGAATCCTGGTCTTTTTTTCCAAGAACCTTTATTTCAAAAAAAAAAACTACTACTATCCTTTTTTATTGCTTCGAGTCATTACCATGGAAATTTTCTAAGTCCCATATTTGAACTATAAATGCCCCAGGAAAAAACTTAAACATGAGTATCACATCTATAAAAAACGCAGTAGGATTGACATCCTCGTTAGGTTGTTGTTTCGGTGCTAACAGATTAATCTACAAGAATATTTGCATATTAACCCCATATTTATATAATATTATGATTAACTAATTCTGGAATTCGGGACTTCGGTTCTTCGGGGCTCTGACCTTACTTATGCAGTGACATTCTCCCTGGGTCATCTACCAACCCGGTGTATTATGGATGGTGTTTGACACACTGCACGAGTCATTTTCTGCATGGATACCACCTGTACATCAAGCTGCTTCCCATGTGTCCGCTGCTTTGGCCTTCTATTTCTCCCTCGGTCCCACCATAAAAGAGCATTTATTCCCATTCCAACCCGACAGGGACTACATTTCCATGCAACACTTGTTTTTGTTGTGATCACAGGTGGTTTCCTTTTCCTCTTTTTCTTAGGAGAATTCCTATCTCAAAAGTTCATTCATTTTAAATGAAGAAAAATGTAATATATTTTGATCATATAATGTTCCATTGACTTTATACATTAGAAGGAATTTGTTAACCTCTATATTTGGTCTATATTTGATCTTGTACTAAATTGTTTTTTTTTTTGTTTATGAATGCATCCATATCTAGTCTACTTAGTATGAAAATCTTGAAATTGTTCTTCAAACTTTGGAATTATAACATTCTCTATAATTGGTTATTTTTTCATGTGTGGGTTTCTCTTCAAAATTAACGTGGCCTCTCTAAAAACAATACCATGCACATGGAACATAGTTTGACATGGTCAATTTCGATAAGGGATTGCACCATTGTTGATGCAACTAACTTTGATAAGTGAAAGTGTATCGAAAGCATGTATATTCTAGAAAATTTCTAGGAAGTGGACCTACTCTTCATGTAAAACACTAAAGAGGAACCATAATCCTATACAATAAATCCTTATTTACACATTGGAAAAATATTTTGGACACTTAATGGTTATGCT
>JASDQU010736110.1:112846-144859 GCA_032191745.1 Picea mariana | reverse complement strand
CAGGGACTACATTTCCATGCAACACTTGTTTTTGTTGTGATCACAGGTGGTTTCCTTTTCCTCTTTTTCTTAGGAGAATTCCTATCTCAAAAGTTCATTCATTTTAAATGAAGAAAAATGTAATATATTTTGATCATATAATGTTCCATTGACTTTATACATTAGAAGGAATTTGTTAACCTCTATATTTGGTCTATATTTGATCTTGTACTAAATTGTTTTTTTTTTTGTTTATGAATGCATCCATATCTAGTCTACTTAGTATGAAAATCTTGAAATTGTTCTTCAAACTTTGGAATTATAACATTCTCTATAATTGGTTATTTTTTCATGTGTGGGTTTCTCTTCAAAATTAACGTGGCCTCTCTAAAAACAATACCATGCACATGGAACATAGTTTGACATGGTCAATTTCGATAAGGGATTGCACCATTGTTGATGCAACTAACTTTGATAAGTGAAAGTGTATCGAAAGCATGTATATTCTAGAAAATTTCTAGGAAGTGGACCTACTCTTCATGTAAAACACTAAAGAGGAACCATAATCCTATACAATAAATCCTTATTTACACATTGGAAAAATATTTTGGACACTTAATGGTTATGCTTTTGAAGTTTTCCCTATCATTCAATTTTTTTCCCAATTTGCACATTTGCTTTTACATGCCCAATTTTCTTGTGGACTTACAATGGGTGGAGGAAAATATTGAATACTTGAAGGAGAATTGGAATAGAGAGAGATCTAAGAGGAAATAACTCCAAGGATAACGGATTTGGAGCCACCTCATTGTAAAAAAGGTATAGTACTGTTAAAGCTAACTAGTCCTCCTTCTCCATCTCAAAATCAATCCGAGAATATTATCTAGGGAGTGCACTACGATTTATTCTCTTTCCCCTTCCCTTAAAAACCTAAATTATGTTATTTCTTATTGGAGAAATTACATACTCACATAGTGGTTAATTTTCCTAAGTTTGATAGTCTAATGTTGAGACACAGTTGAGGGCACTATCCAGAGATAGAGTATTCTCTCTAGAGTGTATTTCCTAAAAAATAGGGTGCCTCCTATAAAATAGGGGCGCCTCCCTCTTCAGTTTGACTCCAATTAGGAGTTCAGTTAGACTAGTGGATAGTTCAGTTAAACTAGTGGACGATAACTCATGCATGAAGGAGTTGCTTTTCTCTCATGCAACAATAGATTTTTTCATTCTTAAGAGAAGGAGGGTGCATATATCATGCATGCATGTCTTTCTCTCTCCTCCACATGTGTGAAATCAACTAACTGGTGATTGCTTTGATAGTTGACTCAAACTAGGTGGCAAATAAACTCTGATGATTGTTTACATCACTCTAGATCACTACTAAGGAGAATTCTCTTGGTCATGCAACTATATTAGGTGCATTAACCTATTATTAGGGTTTCTTCATGTATTTATTACTCACTCATGTAATATAATTTACACATTCATTCTCAATTCTTTCTCTCATTCTTGCTTCTATCTCTCTGGGTTTTTTTGCAAGCTTTGTGTGAATTTCTCTATCTAGTTTCTCTGTGAATTTCACATGGTATCATAGATTTGTTGCTAGGAGAAAGTGCATATGAAATTTATTTGTAGTTTTAGGATCAGAAGATTGCATCAGTTAGAAAGAATGGAATTATTGTCATCATCACTTCTTACGTCACACAATTATTTTGAATGGAAGCCAAACATTATTATTCTTATAAGAAGATGATGATTATATCAATTAACCATGGCAACAGAAGTAAATCATGATTCTACAGAAGAGAAAAATGGTTTTCTCAATAGAAAATATATGGCTCTTGGACTTATATGCATGTATGTTTCTCCTAAACTATAGTACCATGTAGACAACTCATCACTCTCAACTCCAGATGAACTATGGGCCAAATTAGAGGTTCTATTCAAGATAGAGGAAGATTGTGAAGAATGCATGTAGGAGATTGACAAGACAATGCCAACAGAAAATCCACCAAAATAACAAGCCTCTCAGTTTGAAGAGAATTTTTCATCTCATGAAACACATACAAAGACTTCTATACAGGTATTTCTGCATCATTTTGTTCCATTATTTTGAGATGATGTCTACTCTATTTTAGATCTATTTTCCAAATCAGATTCAGAAGATATTGAGCATGCAGATCAAAGACCCAAATGGGCACAACCCATCCTACTGACAACCAATTATCTTACAGATGATCAATTTGATCATAGAGGGAAAAAATTACAATTTGAGGGAGATCCACATGTGCTCACAACCATAGAACCAGTAATGCACATGCATTTCTACATCGGGCCTATCGAGAGGTTGAAGAGAATCTGTATTGGAAACTTTATGTGAATGAAGGGGATTTGGATCTTCTTATTTCCAATAAGAGAAAGTGGATATATGCAGACATCTCACCGGTGCATCTACTTCATCAGATCCGTACATACATCTCCTTGGAGTGCAGGACATAATTGCTTAACATCTATCTTTATTTCCTTCATTTTTTATCCATTGTTCTTTGAGGGGAGGATTTTCCCACGAGGTTTTCCCTCTTTCCTCTCTTTTTTAGTTTTCATTCATTTAGATACATTTTAAAATGGGTACCTAACATGACCTTGTAGCTAGAACCAATTCATTATTGACACCATATTAGTGTTCAGGGGGGGTGTTGGAGTAATTACACACTCACCTAGTGATTAATTTTCCCAAGTTTGATATTCTAAGGTTGAGGGCACTATCCAAAGATGGAATATTATCTCCAAAGTGTATTTCCTAAAAGATAGGATGCCTCATATAAAATAGGGGTTCCTCCCTCTTCAGTTTGACTTTAGTTAGGAGTTTAGTTAGCCTAGTGGAGAGTTTAGTTATACTAGTGGAGGAAAACTCATGCATGAAACAATCACTTTTCTCTCATGTAGAAATTTATTTTTTCATGCTTAATAGAAGGAGGGAACATATCTCATGCATGAATGCCTTTCTCCCTACCTCACATGTGTGAGCCCAGTTAATTGGTGATTGATTTCATAGTTGACTCAAACTAGGTGGAAGACAAACTTCGATGAGTGTCTACATCACTCTAGCTCACTACTAAGATGAATTATCTTGTTCAACAAACTATATATGGCACATTGACCTATTATTATGGTTTCTTCATGTATTTATTACTCACTCATGTAATACAATTTACACATTCATTCTCAATTCTTTCTCTCATTCTTGCTTATTTCTCTCTAGTTCTTTTTGCAAGCTTTGTGTGAATTTGTCTAACTAGGTTCTCTATGAATTTCAAATTTCTTTCTTTCTTTATTGGTGGAGTTGAACCTCTTTTTGTGGTCTCTATCACTCGTTAAACCAATCTACTAGTGAGGGAGATTGTGGTCTCACTACACCAAAATCACCGTACAACAACGAGTGCCATTGATCATTTATACCACTCCTTCACATTCATATGTATTCTGCTAGTACCTTCATCTATGCTATATTCAGTGGGTTCATTTATTAGATGCATACGTGAGGAAATATTTAGTGCATATTCATCAACACCAACTCTAATTAAAAAATTCCACCATAGAATTCGAATGTGGTGCCATCGTTCACCCACCCCAAGTATTTATCTACCAAAAAGTGATTAGTTCATGTCCTCTCACTTGAAACTTCATATTCCTATCCAAATCATAACTCGTGTCATTGTTGTAATCCCCCCAAGGGTATTTTATTCTACCCCTACACTTCTTCCATGTGAGCTATGCACCATGCATGTCACATATTAACCATGGTAAACATGTCTCTACTCTCCACCACTCCTATTTGAACATACCTTAGCCATTCTTTTCTTCCTTGACTAGTAAAACCACTAAGTTTTCTCTAGTCCAATCCCTTATCCTCTCCCCCGAAAAAAAAATAGTTATTGATTGCTTACAATGGAAATAATCTATGTTCAACCAATAACATTTTTATTGACAATAATATTTCTCATACCAAGTATCCTTTAGCTCTTCTTCAAAACCTTCTTGGGCCTCTTAGGTAGATTGATAGTTCTCAATGCCAAACTCCAATATATATTGCTTCCAAGACATGAGTAACCCATTGTTGATCCACATTCGTGATCAATTTTTTTCTTTCATTTTACTATCCATAAAAAAATTCCTTTGTTTTCTCTTTCCCTTTTTACTTAGTGTTTTTCTCCTTTATTGATTTTTCTCAACACTTAGACAAATTTGAGTAATGCGAGGTGGGGGTAGAACAAGTCTCTGTTCCATGCATATTTAGATCCGCAGGTAAAAAGTCCACAATCACGCATCCTCCAAAATCCACCTCTTACTTTTGCATTTCCCAAATCACACATTTTTCACTTTCCAACACTTAACCATTTTTTGTGAAATGTGGATGCAGGGCCGCATAGCAACCGTTAACTTTTTCTTGAGTCTCTGGATCTATAGGTCCACTTTCCCATATTCTCCAAAATGAACCCTCTACCTCCACGACCCGTAAAACAACCATCTCCCATAATTAGTCATATTTCTTGTTTTGGTGCAAGCCTCATTACTTTTCTCCATATCCTCAAGTTCGCAGGTTCACAATCCCATGTTCTACATTTTTCACTTTCCAACCCTCATATTACACTTTCATACTTACCATTTTTCATCCACCACAACATCACATCACCACTTCCCATCAAATTTATGATCCCCACCACATCAACTTCCATTTGTGTAAGCATAATATCGTTATTAAATTTGTGAAACACTCATAAACCTTGCAACAAATTCAAATATCATGCCAGATGACAACATTAAAGGAATATTTACATTGATTTAACTATTAGGACAATACACGGTGAAATTAAGTAAAAACCAATATTCTAAGTTGTAAATATCGACAGTAGCGCCACCTATTTCCAAAGACAAAAGAAAAGAAAAGGATGTCAAGTAAGAAAAAGGAGTTGTATTGTGGAGACACACTAAACACACTTGGGCATGCGAATCAAGAGTTTCAGTGGTCAAGGGCATACAATTACTACAAGATCTTTCTCTGACCAAGAAGAAGACGAACCTAATTTGGACTACATGCATAGAATTAACTAGTTGTGTTCCAGAAGTAACATATTTCAAAAAACTTGTTCAATGGTGTGTAGATAAGTTCAACTTCGAGAAAAGAATAATTCAACTTCAAGCACATCAACCCATTTCTTTAGCTCCTTCAGTATTTTCCAGAATGCTACAACTTTCTACATCCACTTTATGGTTTAAAAATGAAGAGGCTAATGAATTCTTGAAACAACACAAAGGAGGAGAAAAATTTCTGAGTAATTACTTGGTCAACCCAGGGAATAACCCTAGTATTTCCAGGATTGAGGTAAATTCACTAAAATACCCATACAGAGAGTTTGCATGGTTGTTTACTCGTATTATTGGTCCGGAATATACTGCATCTATACAAAGAAATATTATATATGTCCTACATTCTACTTTGCATGAGAAAGCCATTATATATTGGTGCCACCTTATTTCGAGTGAAGTTTCTTTTCAACTGGGTAATTTGAAAAAGTCTCAAAAATTATATATGACCTCTTACCTCATATTTTCCATTGCTTATGGTAATGTATTTGAATACTTGCGGAGGGCAAGGAATGTTTATTTCCATATTGAACCATTTTATTCATGTTATTCGACCCTTTATAGACACAAAACTCCAGATAAATTTTACCCAGTTCACAATAATTTTATTTCAAAGTTCAAAAGGTTGATCTTTGGCCTTAGTATGTCAATATTATCTCTTGAATTTGCCACCTTTCTCTCTGGGAAAGGATTTTATGATAATTCCAAGGAATTTATTGTTATCAGGTAGTTCGAGGGTGAAGAAAATCCTTTTACTCTCCCATTTTATGTATCAGATAAACTTTTTGTTGAGTAAATGTGCGGACAATATAAAACCTGATCCCATTTTTTCAACAAGAGAAGGAAATATACCCTTACCATGGAAAATTATAGAATTCGATGTAAAGAATATAACCCACATCGATGAAATTACAAGCCATCTTGACCAGCTTGGCTTAAAGGAATCCAAATTTGTTAAGGGTTTTGACCCAGATACAAATTTCACTGAACATATGGAATTAATTAATTGGTTATTATTTGTATTTCACTGAAATTAATCAATTTCCAAAAGGAGGCGGAGATAATTTGGACATACCTGAAGTTGCGACAGACCAAGTTTCAAATAATATGGAAGAATTGATCATTACCAATCAAGGTTACCGACAACATGGCAGAGAAGTAGCAGATAAACCCTTGTTCACCAAATAATTCCCAGAAGATCACTCCATCAAGAAAAAAATATAGGACCAATGGTATTGAAATGAGAAAAGCATCGAAGGTTTAGATGATGGTGGTGATAAGGACCCACCAAGGAAAAATTTTGAGAAATCACATACTATGTATACCTATGTTAAAAGAAAAAGAAATAAAACAAGAATAGGGTTGAGCATACCTGAAACCCAAGAAATTCCACGAGCAATGGATGTTGATGAGCTCATTGAAGAACCCAATTGGAATGCATAAAAACTACTAGAAACCAAGGAAATTGTTGAAGGCCTAATTACCTAGGAACGATAAGTTTTTTAGGAATAATATGTTTCTTTGCATCATGTTGCCTACAATTGAGAATAAAAAAAATTGTTACTAGAAAGAGTAAATACAAGAAACAAAAAGTTATCAGAAAAGTGGAAATCATCAATTGATTTCAATGGGGTTGCACCATTGACAATTGCACAATTTCACCGCACAACCGGAGAGGCTTTGAAGCAGTTTGTTGATACTATGGAAATGAAAAATCTAGAGTTGAAACAAAATATAAAAGAATTAGAAGTGACTTTAATGCCAGAACCTTTATTCCCAGAGCCCTTGAATACAATTCAACTAACACTTGTGTTAGAATCAACACAAGGAATCTATGAGTACATTCTCGGCCAAGGAATCTATGAGTACATTCTCGGCCAAACCTTTGAGCTTAAGAAATGCCCACAGAAAATATAAGAAACTTCCTTCAACTACTTAGATGAAACATATCAATGCATGTTCACTAAGGAGAATCAAAATTTTGAGAGAAATGATGAGTTATATGTTTTAAAAAATTAAAAAAGTGATTTATTCCTTAAACTTGTTGATCTTACAAAAGAACACGATGGTCATAATCTATTAATGGATACAATTATTTGATCAAAGGAAACATTAATAGATCAACTTGATGCATTAAAAGTAGCTTGGGAAAATGAATTTACCAAAACAATAGAGTTTTCCAAAGAAGAAGTTGAAAAATGGTTAGTCAGGTATATTAATGGAAATAATGAAGTGGATGACACGTTGCACAAATCGAGTATGGACATGAGAGAATTTGAAAATGAATTATTTGAGATCAAAACTAGGCATGAGATCATGGTAGCTCCTTTGAGGGAGTATATCGAGAAATGGTTAAAGAAAGAATTAATCAAAATCACCGAGCCAAAAAATCTAGAAATATTTGTAACGGTTATTTCACCTCAACCACAACAAACATCTATAAAAGAAACACCTCCAAGCAATTAAATGGTTACAAAAACTTTCCATCACAGTGATTCAAGCAACAACTTTGTTCCTCCCTTTTAAGTCTATTTCTTCCACAATCATTTATCATATTGTATTTTATTTCTCAGTTATCTGTGAAAACTAGGTTGATCCTTGATTGTCTTTCTCTTTTCTTCCACGCCTTTTCATTTTATGGTTCGCGAGAGCCCCATCCCAGTCCTCTTTGAAGGGTGAATGCAAATCTTTTCTTTAAAGAATTTATTTTGTATTTAAAGACTTATATTATTTTTTAAGACTCTGAAAGAATTGTCTTGAGATATTACAATATTGTATTATCAAATTGATCATTGATTGTCTTTCTCTTTTCTTCCACGTCTTTTCATTTTATGGTCCGCGAGAGCCCCATCCCAATCCTCTTTGAAGGGTGAAGGGAAATCTTTTCTTTAAAGACATTTATTTTGTATTTAAAGACTTATATTATTTTTTGAGACTCTGAAAGAACTGTCTTGGGATATTACATTATTGTATTATCAAATACTTTGATATAAATCCTAATATTTCAAATGTTTATCCATCATTATATTTTTGGTGTTTAATGAAATTATCATTTAAAGTTCTCTTCCAAATGTGGTCCATATTTATTCTCTCCTTTCTATGGATATTGTTTACTATTTTGATGAATGTTGTGATGGAAATGTCATCCTTTTATTTATCATGTGGAAATGTCAGCCTTTTATTTATCATACTCATTTACTTTATGAATTTTGTAACATATTGTATATAATCTCTTTGGAATATACCTAGTCCCAATATCATGTATTGTTCTGAATGTGATTTTTTTTTTTCAATAAACCTCGTCCTTATCAAGTTTAATTTATATTTTTGTACATAATTTCATAAGAAAAATAGGAGTACCACCTCTATAAAAACATAGGGGGATTCATATCCTTGTGAAATTGACCTTAAAATTGTAAAGTTTTAGATCAACACCCAAATATCAACAAAATGTGTTATCTCATAGCCCGAATTATCCAACATTTAGATTATGTTAGCATTCAATGTAACTCTCTCAATCAACCTCTAAACAATGGGTTTCATATTCACTTGCTACTTAAACCACTTATGAATCAATGCAGGGAACTTGCACTAAAAAATGGCATGCTCCCTAATGGAAACATATCATTTTTTAAAGTTTCTACATCACGATTAAGAGTTAACCCTCGTAATATGAAAAAAAATCATCTTCTTGTTCGTAAAACTATTTATTTATTTCTTAGTCACTTTACCATACCATACTTATCTCCTCATTAAACATTGTTTCCTAATAAGGAGACCGACTCTACCATCTAAGTTTACGATCTAATGTCCCTAAGTGTTAAAGTTTATATATATTACTAAATTATTAACCTCTATATATGAAACATAGTCTCCTATAAAATATTCATACAAATTGCTTCCTTAAGTAGATCATGACCATGAATCAAGTGAAATAAACAACAAAGCATCTAGAGTCTTGTCCATTAATATATCACAATCCCATTGGGATTTCTAACAACACTAAAGAGAAAACCGTTATTCATACACATTCATAATAACATAGAAATAAATAGGATCCATAAAGCACCACTTTATTCATTAAGCATACTAAAATTAGTACAAAATAAGAACAACTTGAGTTGCTATAGTAAACTTTCAACTCCCCTAAATCCTTGTAAGTTTCAATATAACCTATGTTATCATAGATTGATTGATATTTAATTTATTAATAATGTTTAATCTTGAAAGATTTTTTTATTTTTTTATTTTTTTTAATTTTCATTTTAAATCATCATAGTTATGATGATTGACCCCTCTAAAAGATTGAGATACTCAATTGGATGTACAAGTGAAATCATCGGTTGATGATAGGAGTGAAGGTGTGCTTGGTTGTGCCTAAGGCATGACACTATTTAATCAATTTTGTTCTAAGGATGGATGGGGCTTGGAGTTGTTTATTCTCATTTAATTTAGCATAGTTATGAGTTTGATGAGAACATTCTAGAGTTCAAATTTTTTAAGAGGTTCCATTTAGCTATTAATTTTATCCCCGTTTTAAAAAATGATACTACCAATGACACTCTTTTTATGATATTTCTGATATTTTGAATCTTATTAGTTATCAAGTATAAACATTTTTTTAAATGTTGTTTTTCCAATTTTTTCCAATGTTTTTTTTAAACCCAAAATTTGATATTTTCTTATTTTTCAAAATTTATTAATGGAACCATTTTACATCATAGTAGGCAAGCGAATGTAGTTATGTACAAAGTTGAAGGTTCTATAGATGACTCATGCTCAAATTTTTGTTTTGCTAATATAGTTTAAGGCCTGATATTTTTAGCATCACAAAAATCTACCATTAGCTACCCATCAACTAGCCTCTAACCTTGATATTTGAAATATTTGTTATATAAAATATGTTTAGTGTAGTTTGGCACATGGCCTTGAACTTATTACTTATAAAAAACATAGTGTTTTTCAAACAAACTACCCCATGGCCTCTAGCATTACTAAAAAACATAGAAACATAAGTGCAAGATGGGATGGAACCCATTTCCTTTGTTGCCTATTCATCTTCAATGTCCTATGAGATGGGTTATAAAGGATTTTTGCCTAGTGGTTTCTCATCTCCCTTTTATGTTCCCTCTTCATTTCATACCCTTTCTAAACCTTTAATATATTGGAGGGGAAAGAGATACTTATCATCCACAACTTTAATTCCTCCTTTATGTCTTATAGGACATTGTTACAACTCTCCTCCATTTCATTCTAAATTTCTAGAAATGAGCTCTTTAGTATGCAAGTATAAGTCTAAAGTGAGGGATAATATGGTATTATGACTCCTAGAAAATCCCATGTCCATCTCTTTCAAGTTGTGAAGGTAACAAATCATGGTAGGTTTGTTCCTTTCACTAAACTCCCTAACAATTAATTGTTCCTCTATATAATTTTAGTATAGCTTAAACTAAAATTGGTTAAGTTGTTGTTGTGAACTATAGGATGGTGGGTGCCCCCTACACACCAGTGTATTTTTTAATCATCCTTTACCCCTTCTCTATATCCCCTCTCCCTTGGACTTAAAGGAGCCTTATACACTAGGAAGGGCACTATGTAATCAATCTTTTTCATAATTTCAACTCTCTCATTCTCTATATTCCCTCTCCCTTGGACTTGAAGGAAACTTATACACTGGGAAGAGCACTATGTAATCAATCTTTCTCATAATTTCAACTCTCTCTTCTTCCTTGGTGTCTCTCTATTGATTGCATAGCCTACATGCCATATTATTCCACATGCATATGATCATGAGAAGAGGTATCTCAATGAAAAGCTTTATGGCCATCATCAACATAATGGAAGTTCTCATGTTCTTCCTTACTCTCTTTTTCAATACTAGTCATGGGAAATCCAAAATGTTCCCTCGGCTCCCTAATACGACCTATGTCAAACCACAATGTGCAAATAATAATTGAAGGACATCACATATGGCCACCTTCTCTTACATGTTCATCCTCCCATGTGTCATAGTCGTCTGCTAGATTTTGGTTATTATGGCTTATGGATTGTTATATGGGTTAGAAGTGACTCATCCCTATCACCTCATATGAGGAAAAAAATATTATTATTAATAAAATATTATTATTAATGTTGTATGTCATTTATTTTTTCAAAATTATGATTTTCATATAATTATATATTTTTAATTTATTTATGAAAATATTACTTTTTAACATATTTATATCTTTACTTCAATGTGTATCAGATAGATATAGGTAAAAATAACATTAATTTAAAGAATTCAACAATAAATATAAGTTAAGTTCTTATTATAATGAAAATTGTGTGTTTAAAATGCAAAGTTTAATAAAGCATTTTTTACACAATAAAAAATTAAAAATTGGAAACAACAACATTTTTTAACATATTTTTATAGTTTCTATCTATAAAAATGACAATATTTAATGTTTATTTTATCTTAAAGCAATGATTCATATAAAAATGAAATCCAAAAAGTAAATCAAATAATATGGTAAATAACATATTATAAAGATTGATCTCGAAACAACAATATGTAGATATTTATTATTAATGTAAACTCTCAATGCCCAAAACATTATAAACATTGTTTGCATATATTCTCCTCTATCCTTTGCAAGATGATTTATCTTAAGTAAATTGTAGTTGTGAATGTGGAAAATTTGAAACTCTATGAACCATCCATGCTAGATCAACAAATTGAGGGAGAATTCTTACCTACCATAGAGGACTCAACGCCACAATCTTATGTAATGTTCGAAGAAGTCAAGAAAAACTAAGTGAGGGCAACAAAACTATGGAAAATCGGATTAAAAGAACAACTTCTAGGCAAATCCAAGTGGAGATACAACATTGACACTTTTTTCTTTCAAACTTTATTTTTCTCCATTTTTTTGTTTGCAGTGATAATATATCACCATGTTCTTTTCTAATGATTGTCTTGGAAGTTTTAGAAATGTTAACGATTTTATGTTTGTTATGTGTCTTCAAAGTCCTAATTTCAATGTAATCAAACATTCATAATTTATTTATGACCTCATAAATTTTAAATAATAATAAAAACTATCATTTATAGTTCTAGTTCAATGCATATCATATTAATAATGAAAATTAGTATTCAATTTAAACAATCTATAAACATAACAAATCAATATCAATTCGACTCTTCTAGGGTTTCATCCACGAGTCTCCTATGCGTGCCACTTTATGCCCTACTACGGCCATGGAGGCCGAGGAAGGGGGGCCAACTAGCCCCTCTTACAGCTCTGTCACCGTACCAGAGAAAAGCTTCAAAAACTTCAAGCATCTACCCTTTGAGCTTCCAACAGAAATGAAGAACATCATCTGGGAGGAAGAGATTTCAAAGGAGAAATCGATGGAAATAGATCCTGAACCTAACCACCCAAAAACGACTCTCACTTAAGAACCAGGAAAATGCATCCCACAGGCCTCGATAGCACCCAAATATACTATAAGCTCTCCAATAATAGAAGACCATAAACAATATATGAAGGATTTCACCCTGATAGGGATATTTCTTGGATTATGGCCATTGGAAAAGGATTTAGTCAAATGGATTCAAAACTGGTGGAAGCTCAAGGGTCACTATGACCTCCAACTTGGATCAAAAGGCTTCTTCACTATCATCCTACACAACCTGGAGGACATGAACATAATATTTGAGGGAGGTATGTACTTTTACAACTCGGCAGGTCTTTTCCTCCGTTTCTGGACGAAAAGGTTCAACCCTGAGAAGGAAGACTTCACGCATGCTCCGATCTGGCTGAGGTTGTACTCGCTACCTCAAGAGTTCTGGCTGGAAGAAATACTAGAAGACATCGAAAACACGATAGAAATCTATGTCAAGGCTTCGGAGGCAACAAAACAATGAAGGTACACCACTTATGATCAAATATGTGTCTATTTGAATATCTCCAAACCTCTTCCTGGATCCATAACCCTACATTACCAGGACGAAGAATGGTCACAAACCCTAGACTATGAGCACATCCCCTTCCGTTGTCAGAAATGTGATGAACATGGTCACCTCTTCCACGAATTTCCTTTAAATAACCCCAGCAAATCCAATCCAGAGGATCCTGAAAAAACCAAGGATGACTTCACCCAAGTGACGGGACGTCGTAGGCACCCAACCAAAAGAGTGCCCCCCGAAGCCCCCTCTGGACCCTCAACTAGTAACTCTTTCAAATCCCTTCAGACCCCGTTAGAAAATCCCATCATTCCCTCTGACCCCCAAACAAACCCCTCAATCCCATTGCAAGTCCAAGGATCTACAAACCCCACTCCCTATGCCCCAGGATCTTCTCAAATCCCCCTCTCAGATACTTCCCTACCTCCAAACCTTGGATCGGAAATCGGAGACCTTGACATAGATTTGGAAGATCAAGAGCTCGCAGGAATAGATATGACACACCTGGAACAAGCCTATCGAAAACAACATCTCTACACTATACCAATGGATCAACTACGCAAAGTACACAAAGTCTTCCTCAAATCAATAGCAGGAGGATCGGCCCATGCTAGTTTGAATATTTGAATACAAAAAGGAAGCTCGAAGGATCAACGCAAATCTACAAAAGATGAGAAAAAAAAGAGGCAGGAAACGAAAACATCAACTCATTCAAGATATGGGAAATTTCCTAGTGAACTCAGGCCAAATCCATCTAATCTCAGATAGCTTCCCTCCCCTCCAACCCTCAACATCCTCATGAAGATGCTATCATGGAATATAAGGGGTCTCAATGCAAGAATCAAGCAAGGATTGCTTTGAGAAAGGATAATGAAGGAACAACCAGACATTCTTCTTTTGCAAGAATCTAAATGCAAGGGAGAGGAAGCTACTCAAATTCTTAAAAAATGATGGAAACAAGATAATCTTGTCGAAATATATGCAAAGGGGGCCGTGGGAGGGCTTTCCATTTTATGGAACTCGGTCACGGTACTGATGGAAGGCTTTTTCACCTCCAACTGGACTATCACAGCCTCCTTCCATCTTATCGTTTCGAAAAAACACAGCTTCATCACGAATTTCTACAGACCTTCAAGGCCAGAAGACAAGGAGGCCTTCCTCCACCACTTAGAATGGATTTCCAATCACATCGGCATCCAACGATGGATCCTTGGGGGAGATTTCAACATGATAACAGGTTTGGAGGAAAAGAAGGGGGGCACGCGAAAAGAAAGGGGGCACGCGCGGGCTTGGAAATGACAGTGAGCAGTTCCACCAAACCATCTGTCTGTTGAATATCATTGATGTAGAAACAAACAACGGTCCCTTGACCTGGTCCAATAGATGCTCGGGTATGCATCATGTCTCCATTAGATTAGACCGCTTCTTAATTTCATAATCCATCATGCTGGATGGGCTAGCTTGGAATGCCATAATGATTGACACTCCAGGATCTGATCATTGGCCAATTCTCTTATTGATAAAAATTAGTGGCACCCTAGGCAGGAAACCATTCCACTTTGAAAAATTCTGGTTGACACACCCAGATTTTCAAGCTAACATTAAGCTCTGGTGGAAAGAAGTTGCAATCCCAATAGGAAATCCTATGTACAAATTTCAACAAAGGCTAAAAAATCTCAAGCAGTAATTGAAATATTGGAATAAGTTTACTTTTGGCAACATCTTCCATGCTCAGTAAATCCTCAATCATCAAATACAAAACCTCCAACACCAGATCAGATATCAAGGCCTCACTGATTCTTTAAAGGAACAAGAATCTCTCCTCAACAACCAGTTAACTGAAAGATGAGCGCAAGAAGAAATCCTGTGGAGACAAAAATATCGCATCCAATGGCTCAAAGAGGGGGGAAAAAACACTAAATTTTTCCACAGATCAATGGTCCAACGCTTACACATAAATCACATCACTCGCCTGGTTTCGGACCAAGGCATGGAAATTCAATAGCATGCTGATATAGAAAAGGAATTACTCTCTTACTACAAAAACCTTTGTACGGAACCCCCTATAGATCGATCCCTTGCAATTGACTCTATCCTCAAGAACATTCCTAAGGAGGTCATGAAAGAGTAGAACGAGATATTGATGAGCCCTATCACTCAAGAAGAAGTAGACCAAGCCCTAAGGGACACACCGCTCGGCAAAGCTCCTGGGCCGGGTGGATTTACTTCAGATTTCTTCCATCACTGCTGGAACATCATCCGTGAAGACGTCTAGGAAATCATAGAGGATTCCATAAAATATGGACAGATCCTTCAATCCCTCAACGCCACCTTTCTCACTCTCATTCCCAAAGAGAACAAAGCCACCTCCCCTTCTCACTTCTGACCCATTGCACTCTGCAATGTAATCTATAAGCTTCTCACAAAGATCATCGCTAAGCATCTTAACCTATCCTACCGTTCATCATCTCTCTGGAATAGTCGAGATATGTGGAAGGCATACAAATATTGGACAGTGTCATCCTTGCTCACGAAGTAATCCACTCACTTCATACGACCAAGTCTCCAAGTATGCTTCTAAAATTGGATCTTTCTAGAGCCTTTGATAAATTAATATGGAACTACATGAAATCAAACCTTCTCGCCTTTGGTTTTGATCCCTCGTGGGTCTCCTATATAGCCAATCTCACCTCGTCATCCCTGTTCTCCATCCTGGTCAATGGCATCCCTTCCAAACCATTCTTTCCCTCCAGAGGAATAAGGCAAGGGGATCCACTTTCTCCCTTTCTCTTCATATTAATGGTGGAAGGACTAAGTCGATCCATTAAAGTAGCCATCACAGACCACTCCCTCTCTGGTCTCACCCCCCATATGATTTATCCACCCATTTCGCACAGTCAGTTCGTGGATGATATACTCCTCATGGGAGTCCCCATAGTTTGAGAATCTCTCTGCATCTGCATTGTTATCAACCTTTTCTGTGAGGATTCGGGTATGGAATTCAACCTCTCCAAATGCCAAATTTTCTTCTTGAACACGCCCATCCAGATCCAATGTCATATTACGCAGCTCTTGGGGTTTACCCGTAGCGTCCTCCCCTCCAAATACCTTGGCATTCCCCTAATTGATAACTCGCTAAGAAATACCTCTTGGGACTCTCTTCTTTCCAGCTTACGGAAAAAACTTTTCTCTTAGTCTTTCCACTCCCTCAATCTACCTGGTTGCCTCATCCTCCTCAAATCTATCCTGCAAGCCCTCCCGATCTATGTATTCTCGACACTAGCAGCCCCAAAATTTATCCTCATATCTTTAAGAAATATTCAAAGGAGCTTCCAGTGGAAGGGAACCAAAGAGGGGTGAAAAATGACTCTGGTCAGTTGGAAAAAAGTGTGCTAACCGAATAATGCAGGGGGACTCGATCTCATAGAACCCTCTCTTCTCAATAAATTCCTCAGTGTGAAAATTTGGTGGAGATGGTTAAAAAGGCCGCAAGACCTCTGTGCACGCCTCTGGAGGAAAAAATACACCCCATCCACTCTGGAAAAGGATCTAATCATATGGAATGGTCAGAGCCCAGGGTGTCTTATATGGAACACAACAAGGCACCACAAGGGACTAATAATGGATCACGCTTTCGGGGAATTGTATGGTGGGACTTCTTCTCTCTTCTAGAGAGATTCCTGGCAACAACTTTCAGCCCTGAAAATAGATCCCTCTCTAACCCCTTTCATTCCCTTAAAGACATACCCAGGCCTTCATAAAGTGGCCAACTTCTGGATTACAGAAGTTTCAAGAGACACCTGGTGCAAATGGAAAAACACTCACGAAGATCTCAACATACCCCATGAGACAAATCTTCAACCACTGTTGGATCAGCTTAACTCAAGGAGAATCTTCAGCCAACAAGGGGAGGAAATACTTAGGTGGGGTCACACCAACACTGGCACCTTCAACATACAAGAATCTTTCTCCCTCAGCATAGGACATAGCTCCCTTCTAAAAGAAGAGGTTTGGGGAAAAATTTGGGGAGAAAAGCTATGGAAAAAAATTAACACCTTCCTTTGGTTAACGATGAACAATAGCATTCTTACTTGGGACAACCTAAGGAAAAGAGGATTTATAATCCCTTCTTGGTGTCACCTATGTGGTACAGAGGAGGAGACACAAAATCATATTCTCAATCTTTGCTCTTATAGTTCGTGTCTCTGGGATCACAGTGCTAGCATCATGAGAACCTCGGACAGGAACCGTACAGGTATTCGGGAAACAATCAAGGGATGGTGAGAGTCAACTTTCTAGTCTCCCATCCTCAACAGAATTTGGAAGCTTCTTCCTAGCTTCATCCTTTGGAAAATATGGAAGGAACAGAATCGCCGAATTTTTAAATCTGCTTCCCGAGATTTGCAATAAGTCTGGTCTAAAATCCATTCCAATATAAAGGAAACAATATAATTGCACCACTGGATGGATAAGGACTTGAGCTGCCCAATGAATGAGTGATTCATCCTCAATTCTTGGCAATTCAATTTCCCTTCCTCTCTTTTGGTCCCCTCCCCAGGAAACACTCCTAAGACCATCCCTTCCCACTGGGAGGCTCCGCAAAGAGGTTTCTACAAAACAAATTTTTACAGAGCCTCCAAGGGAAATACGAGGCCCACAGGATATGGATCAGCCATTCGCAACAGCAAAGGAGAAATCCTCCACATCACTGCCGGAAACGTGGGGCATAACCCCAACAATGCATCAAAAATCTGGGGACTACTCAAAGGTTTGCAAGCAACCAAAGAACAAGGCCTATCCCTCCTCATAGTAGAAGGTGATTCGCAGATAGTCATTAACCTCCTCTCTCATCTCCTAAATGGTGTAGATCTAGAGAAGATATCCCCAAGATGGAGACTCATGAACGGGCTGATCAGAATAAATTCAATCCTCCTGCCTCAGTGGGTAATTCTTCCCTCCCACGTCTAAATAAAATCTAATCAAGTATAAGATATGTTGGCAAACTTTGGGGTCGACTTGAAGGAAGGAGACTTCTGCTGCTCTCCAGCCTCTTCTCCAACTCACCCCTTCATGATCACTTGAAAAAATATGGCTCACAACAAGGATCATCTCCCAGATGGGGTTTTTTTGGACACAACAAGTGGACAACCAGAGAGGAGGACACTTGGCTAGGTCTCCTCCCACCTAGAGCCATCACAGGCACACTCACCCTCTACCATCACCTCATGAATTTAAAGTCCTGGCCACTTCTCATCGACTCTCACTCTCCTCCAGCCTGGTGTAATGATTTGGCAACTCTTCTCATGGGAAATTTAATGGTTATGGGTTGGATGAAGTCACAGTCCCATCACCCGTCCCGGCATGGTTTTAGGCCTGTGTCATGGAGAGCCAAGGCTCATTCGAGCCCTTGGCCTCCAAAGTCACGACCTCCTCCGAATTTTGGTGTCATCCTTCTCATCTGGCACAAGCTTCTGTAGGGAACTTGGCACTCGACACCCAACATCTCTCCTTTGATTCTACTGTGTCACTGCGTCCGGTTGGTCTCACGTTCATCGAGAAACCATTCTCACTTTCCTCGCGCATTCCTCATCCGGTTTCAGGTGGACATTTCTATGCCTCAACTCAGGGGCAAGTTGAAGAGGGGCACAGACTAGTATGTGGCTAGAGGAAGGGGAGTAAGAGGGCATGTCTCTCCTTTAGAAACTAAGTTTGCCTCCACCCTAATGCCCATTTTTTCTCCCACTCCCTCCTTCACTTATGTTCTTCCTACTCGAGACAACACTTCGGACTTATCTCCGTTATCGAATCTCTTTTCTTGCCTAGTCGAATGGTTCAACAGTCTTGGAAACTCCCTCAACTTCGCTCACAGGCATAGTCCATCTCCCCNCCACCCTCCACCTCCTCCTCCTCCATCTCCACTTTAGGTCACCTCCACCGCCCCCTTCCCTTAAGCTCCTTCCTCCAACTTCCCCACTTCCTCCTCCAATTCTCCACCTCCTCCTCCACTCTCTTTAGCATGCTCCCACTACGCAGAAAGGGACACTATTGAGAAATCCATGGATGTCATTAAGTGAGGAATCGAGGACATCAAGGCCGTCACCAACGATATGCAGGACAAGGAAATAGAGAGATGGTGTCATGTGGACCTTCTGATGGAATTCCTTCAGAACCTCATGCAGGCTATCTTAGATAGAGATAAGCTCGGCAAAGAAACCATGAATGTGCATCAGGATTTCTCGGAGCAAAGGCTCGACCTCGGCATTGGATAATTCCTTCTGGCTCAACTTTCCCAATTTCTATGATTTCAATGAGTATAATTCATCAGTTTTTTTCCCTGCGCGACCACTCAGGTTTAGGAATTTTTGGTCTTAGAAAACGACCAGTATTTTGGGTTTGGTATGTTCAGTATAGAATACAGAATCTTTGCCCTGCGTTGCACTGTATATCTCTACTACTCACAACTCTGCAAGTTTTTCATGAACACTCTGAATTCTCAGCCATGTGGCAACATTGGTTTCCCACCAGGGCAATGCTACCACAACCACCTTTGATAGCTTGATAGTTGTAATTTTTCTTCTTCCCAGGTTTTAATATAATTCCTAACTTACAAAACAAAAAAACAAAATATGTAAACACACACACACACACACACACACACACACACACATATATATTATTTAAAAAAAAACACATGTTTTATAGTGTTTTTACTAAAAAAATAGCATGACAAATAATATTTTGAAGACAATATTAATTGAGAAATCAATAATAATATATAATCATTTAATATGAATGTATACATTTCAAAACATTATAAATAAAACTAATCAATAATATCAAATATGCTAAATTATTCATTTACTTCATATACATCTTCACACACTTCAATGTCTTCTTGTACAATATTTTATAATTTTAATATACTCTATATATGTGAATATAATTAATCAATAATATCAAATATGGTAAATCTTCATTTACTTAATTGTACATCTTCACACACTTCAATGTCTTCTTGTACAATATTTTATGATTATAATTACGTCGAAGGCATTTTTTAAGGGAGAGGCTCTTTGCCAATTTCGACGTCTGTCAAGGGCATATCAGAACCTGCCACCTGTCCGCTAGATTTAACAAAATTTCTCCCTCCACGCATCTTCTTTCTAACCAACTCCAACCTGTTAGGGTTCAAGTTTTATTTTGGATTTCAAGGTTCGTTCTGGTTGACATTAGATGTGCATTCATTGTTATAACTTGTTCCTTTGGGTAACATAATCTGTCATCAATTAAGTCTAGCTTCAAAGATTACTTCCTTTTGTTGCACCGACTTCACTCCAGGAAAACCATGGAAGGCATGAAGGGAGAAGTTTGTCCACACATACCTGTAGTTACGGCTATTCACGATGTACATGAAGTGGGTGACAATGATGATTCCCCATGAGATGTTGAGCACAAATGCCAAGAGGAAGAGTCCCATCCCCAACTTGTAAACGATCACCCAACTCAGAAGTAGGTGGAAAAATATGGTAAAGAATGCTTTACACAAGTTGGGTGCTACAATGATCTGATCTTGCAAGAATTTATGAATCGAAAAATTGGTGGCATAACCGTAGATCTACGAGATGAGACCGTAAACAAATATAGTTGCATCCAATGTTATTCTCTCAAATTCCCCCAAGAAGATGAGTATGGGCTTGGAGAAGGCATAGATAAGTGTGAGAGGTATGGCCATTCCCATGAGGATGGTTGATCGTTGAAGATAGATCCCCAACATATCGTAGTTCTTGACTTCGTAGGACTTGGATCCCCGTATTCCTAAGAGACACAACAACGAGCTTCAGGTTTCTGAGATGGCCAGAGAATATTTGGGTAGCTATGCTCATCATGTAGTTCACCATGTACACTTCCACTGCTAGCAGGGCCACGTCGCAGAGATGCTTGGATTCCAAGAACACGACGTCTCTCATCATCTTCGTCCATGGTAAGTGCTTAACGAGCCACGAGGCCGCGAAATCTGGAAATTAGTACTTTCATCCTATCGATTTTTATTGTTTATGTTGAATTTTAGGGTTATAGTATCGTGTATTATATTAAAAGTTTAAAGATATGGATTTGGGGTTTAAAAATCATTGTGCATTATTTTGGGCTTCAATCTTATAGTTCTAATTAGTGTGTTCAAATTTATTATGGGCTTGGACATTGGAGTCATGGTTAAAGGATGAATGTAATTTATTTTGGGTTCGATTGTTACAATATGGGGATTAGAAAGTGGTTGTAATTCTTTGTGTTTTTTGTTTTCCATTGAATGGTGGAATTATGGTTAAATTATTTCATTTTTTGTTGTTTTGGCATTGGGATTTAGGGTTAAAGAATCTCGGGATTTTTATGCAAGAGGATTTGGGTTTGACGTGATGGTCGAAGGTTTCCAGATATATTTAGAAATATGGAGGCTGGAGAAATTGGGGATGGATGGTACTTCAGTAGGGCACAAATTGAAAGTTTTTTCCTTCGAGACTTGATGGTATCGACGCTAAGAAGGAGGCCTATTTGTGGAAATCCTACTATAGTTTTATCAAGGACATTGGCATGCATTTCAAGATGTAAGTGAATTTACCTCATTTTTTATTAAATTATCATTTTTAATAGGTCTATCAGTCATAAATATAATTATGCTTAGCTTTATGCACTATATCTATTGGACCTACAATCTCTTTTACCATTTTTCCTATGTTGATTTTAAGCACCGGGAAAGGTTGCTAGACTGAGCAGTTGTTTTTTTCTCATAGAAATTTTCATTTGTTCACAGGGTCTTCTTCTCTAATTTGATATAGCAACTATGATCAATATTTAGTGAAAAAATTTGTGTGCATTAAGGTTGGTTCCTTCTTTCACTTTAGTGGGTTCATCTTGTCATTTATTCATGTTTATCATCTATTATATTAGTGAATGTAGTGTTTGTTGTGTGGGTAGCTCAGACATTTGGGTATCATTAAAAAATTTTTGTCACTTTAATATTCACAAGGACAATAAATAGACCCAATATAATATAATATACATATGCCAGTAATTTTATTGAATTAGGTCAGGCCATTTTAGAGCTAGTCAAGACTCTATTTTCATTGTATTGTATTGAAAATTACTTAAACTAAGCTTTAGGAGAAAATTTGACTGATTTCAATCCAAAAGTGTCGTTTCTTGGATAGGTTTTTAATCAAAGTTAGTATAATTTGCATATTGGTTGTTGGTGGGAAAAATTGGGAAGAACTTAAAATTTTGCTATGATTGTTAGGATCTCTACTAGAATAGGAATTTCTCTTGCTATGATTGTTAGGATCTCTATTAGAATAGGAATTTATCTTGCTATGATCATTAAGATCTCTACTAGAATAAGGATTTCTCTAGATATTTTCTCAAGATCTAGGCAAGGAGATTTATTATTTTGATGGGAAGACATGCCTTCCTCTTGCTACTTGTTATTCTAGATCTATAAGAGTTGTCAATTATTCAAACATACTAAAAATGCATGAACACATACCTGTGTACCTATCACCTTCTCCAACCCAAATCTAGAAGCCATTGGTTTTGAAGTATGTACAAAGAAGTATGGTGAACATGTTTTTATTAGAAATGTATTATTTCCACATCCATCTATCATGGTACATTTTCTGGCATTATATGTTATTTCTAGACTTCAAATTTACTTTCAGTATGGGAAATTGAAATCATCATTCAAATATTATTAAACAATGTTAATTCATTTTTAACATGATTATATTGACAATATTTACAGGTGCATCAAAGTAAAGTAGCTTTAAATTGGGCTCAACATTTTTTTCCATAAAAAAATCCTTATATTTGATATTTCATAGGAGATATCAGAATATACATCTTCAGATATTTCCGCCACTTTGAGCGCTATTGCATTGATGTGAATTTTCCAAGTCCCATGAGGCATTTGCCTTTCTAAACGTGTCCAAGATGAATGAATTCAAGGCCTCCAGAACTTAGAGTTGAGTCTAGAAAAGATGGTAGTTTTAAACAGTTTCTAGTATAATTCTAAGTATTGTGAAAATATCATGGTAGAATTCTAAGTACTATGAAAATATCAAGCAAGTGCTTGGAATATTTGGAGTTTTTTTCAAATTTATGGCCATGACCATGATTTACTGTGCTTGTGCTTATGATTTGAAGTAAGTTGTGTGATATAAATTAACATTGCAATTGAATTGGAAATAGACATTGTAATATATTTTTATGTCAAATCCAAGTCTTTTAGAACTTGGTGTTGAGCCTTTCTAGAATTCTAAGTACTGTGAAGATATAAAGTTTTTGGTGCTTGAATATCTGGAGTTTGTTTACAACTTTATGACAATGACCATATTTTCGTGTGGTTGTGATTTGAAGTGAGTTGTATAGTTTAAAATAACATTGCAATTGAGTTGGAAATCAATGCTTGTAATACATTATGCATGTTAGTTTTCCATCGTCTTTCTTTGCGTAAATAAGAAGGGCTTGGGTTAGAGAAATTACATTTTGAATGAACAAGTGTCTTGAATGTCTCTTAGTGGCTATGGGTTGTTCACTTTGTGTTGGACGGAAAATGAGTCTTGATATTATAGTAATAATGAATTTCATTTGCACACGTGGTTAACTCGATGCTTATCCGTTTCAACTTCTGACTATATTTTGAACTTTAGTATGCTATTTATCATTTTTAAGAATCTCCACACATGAACCAACCACAATTAATTTAGGTGGTTGAAGTTTCAAGTATCTTTGAAAGATGTTTGATTCATAGAATATTTTGACATGTTCTCTAGAATGATTCCACACAAAACCAAGTGTGGTGTAGCGACACTTTCTAGGCTAAGGGGTTTTGAAGGGGTCTCTCAGCCATATGACAAGGATGAGAGAATGGTTGTTCCAAATACTTTGAAGAAAGTATGGTGTACTTCAATATTGTATCCTAGGATTTCCCTATTATTTGTATATATGATTCTTAAGGTAAATACTTTTTTGATCTATGCGGGGAGCTATTAACCCCATTTCCGTGTTATCATCTTTAAACTCATCTTGTTGGGATTTGAACATGGGTCTATTTCCTGGAGACCAATGAACAGTGGATGTATCTATGGTTACTTGAACTTATTGGATTATATGTGATTTATATGTCTAATTTAGAGTTTAGAATGATTCAACACTAAGTATTCCATTCTAGAAGATGTGACTTAACCTATTCCTTTTCACAAATATATCCTTTACATTTTAGAATAATTTGCATACTTTGTCTCTACACAGTGTTGAGGATTTAACCAACTCAAAGTATTTTCTTCTAGGAAATATTTCCAAGTTGGCTAGCATCACTGAAACTATTAGGGTAATGATTTATGTGCCGAATTTCTTAAAAAATTTCCAATTCGATTTGTGTATTTTATCATGATATTTTAGAGTGATGGTTACATTCTACACTACAATGTTAAGTCTTTTCTCTGTCAATATGCTAGTTAGGAATGTGAAGAGAAGAGAAAAAAAAAGGCTCGGGTATCATATGAGAGAAGGAAGAAATCAACAAATTTGATATCAAGAGTAGTGGAGTTGGTTGAAAAGCATATTTCCCTAGAGATGCAATAAAATCCATCTTTCTCATTCACTGGACTCATAACGAAGATTCTGACAGTAACTTACATATAGATTGTAGTTTTTGTGACTGTTAAGGTGGGTATAAAACATGTAGAGGACCGATGGTGATTTTCAGGGTGGCAACTGTTTGTTGAATGATTATTGGGCTGGAAAGATTTAAAGAATGATTTAGATTTTTAATTATATTTTATGGAAAGATTTAGAAAATGCTTTAGATTTATTCCTAAAAGTGATACTCTCAGATATGTTCCTTTGTAGAATTTATCTTTCACTAGCATGTTGATTCCCTGTCAGCATGGGCCACCCAAGACAGTTCTCACTCACATCACTTTCTCAGATGAAGCATCTTTTATTTTCTATATACTTGGAAAAGTTTATTACACTATTCATTTCTCTATATTATATTTGTTTCATTGTTTGTTCTCTCACTAAATATGATGATCATAAAACATATGTTACTCGATTTGTTTCGTTGTTTCCTTCCCCCCACTTCGGGGGCATGCTAGTATCTTATAGATTGAAAATTTGTTAGAAGTACTCGTTTCCAACTAACCCCTAAATTTATAATATTTGTATGAATATTTTGCAATTTTAAAAACTCATGATGTAACATTTATCATATATGAAGAATTTAGATGGAAAGGTACACATGGTTAGTCAAACATGGGAAAACACTAATTAAGTTTTAAAAAGATAAATAAAATTTATAGCAAAATAGAAAAAGATATGCACATAATATAGGGAAATTTAGGAAAACACATACTCAATTGTCAACTCATAAGATGAATTGTTAATTAAAATTGATAATTGGATTTTTGTTTTTTGTTTTTTTATCAAAACAACCTTGTATAATATATTGCTTCTTTCCTCTTTAGATTAAAAATCATTTGAATATAATAAATGTAATGCATATACTCTTATCCCAAGTTCTTATTACAAAATTTGTTTAGGGAATCAAGTTGTTTTTGGAGACTATCTTTGTGTTTGAGTAATATGCTTGAAAAAAATGAGACACGTTGTTTCACCCTAATATAATGTTGAGTTTAACATTACTACTTCCATTTTTGTCATTTATGAGTACCACCAAATTTGTAATATCATCAATACTACCCTTTGAGATGAAATTTGATGTTTGAGCCGACATTTGATGAAAAAAACCATTTTAACGTCAAAATTTAGTAAAAAAATGTGAAATCAATCCTTTTAAAAAATTTATCCTTGGCAAACATTGCTTAAGAGATGTTACTAATGTCACTTAAGTGACATCATGTTTACTCAAGTTCATTTGTGTATATAAAAAAATGTCGTCAAACTAACAATACATAAGCGACGTTTTATGATTTTTCATTCTTAACGATTATTATTCTCTACTTCCTATGTATCTACTGATAAAGGTTTTTTTTTTGTTCAAGACCTTGAAAGATGGCCATGTAAAAGAAAACAATCCATTTTTTATGAAGAGTTGGGAGAAGGTGTTCAAGTTTTTCTACAAGTAATTTTTGCTACCCATAATTGAAATTTTATTCGGTTAAAATTTGTTAATACCATTAATTTGAATTCTATATTTGTGAAATTATTTGAATTATTTTTTATTGTACTAATTAATGGGTTGAATATTTTGTTCAAATAACAAGCAATGACAGATAAACCTAAATTGGGTGCTAATGCATCGAACAGGTTGGATTATATACAGTCTCTTATCAATAAAGCATTATCGCTCACTGCAAATGTTGCTTGTCTTTGATGAAGTCAATTCTTTTTCACAACTAACAATCATGAGAAAGCATCTCAAAATCATCTTAAACTTCCTAATATTGGAGATGAGAAATGTTATTTCCCTTGCACACAATGCAAAGGCATAAAGAGAAGAAGAATTTAGAGGCCAATAGATAGGAAACATCGCTTAGAGCATGGGAACATGGAAGGGGGGAAATATCAGCCCTTGGTAATATAGTGAAAACATGGTTTTTGTCATTTTTCAATAGTTTTAAATATTTTAATATTTTGATACTAATTATATTTATTTATTTGTAATTACAAATAGAAGATCACCAATTCTTGGAATTCTAGATGATACAATTTGAAGTAGAGATGGTGAATGTGATGGAATTGAAGTTGTTACCATAGAAGAAAATGACACTAATATTACTGAGAATGAAGGGATAAATAGGTTAATCTATGAAACCTTTGTTTCCATGGATAAGAATGCACCTATGGATGAGATCTATCAATATATTCATGATGTACATGTAACATCTCGCTCTATTGAGCATACTATTATTGACTTATTCTTTGAGGACAAATGCTTGCAAGTGATCTGGGTATCGAACATTGTGATTTCATTCATATTTTGGCTTATATATGATGATGTTGAGGTGTTATAACTGCTTTATTATATTGATGTATATATATGGTTTCACATGTGCTTTTGACAAGTCATCCCGAGCGTGCAGGACACATGACAAGTTATGGACGACGGTGGCATCAAAGGGCTTCCTTGGACTCCAAATTGAGTCAGAGAGTTGATTGTATTGTTCTAGTATTTAATTATTATGCACATATGATGTATGATGGATTTAGTATGATTTATGTATATGGATTTTTGACACTGTTTTGTCAGTGGATGCAGACTTGAGGATGCTTTCCAATCCGACTCACATAAGGAGTAAAGGGGCCTTGCTCAGAAAACCAGATATTGAGAGAGAGGGGTGGCAACATCCATGTCACATCCTACTAGCACTCCTACCATGGCCATAACTATAGGTTAACAATTACCTAGTTTGGGTGGTCCACGATGCCGCGAGGGAAGAATGAGACAGTCATTCACGTAGATTTCTAAGGTTCACGCAATAAGGAGGAATCCTTATTCCTTAGAAGCTCTTAGTCTCTCACAAGGTCGACCGAATGGAGTTTTGACTCCAAGGGGTTGGACAAACTTCCAAAAAAAATTCAAAGCGAGTGGCACCCTTAGAGCACGAAGATGCATCTTGAAGGGCACGTCGCGCAATTGAAACCTAAGTCAATAAACATAAGTGGCCTAGAAAACATTGGAATGATTAGACCTTGTTGGATTAAAATAATTAATTAAACAATAGATTATTAATTATTAAAGAAAAAACAAAAGTCGAAGTCGAAGTCTAAAATTTAAATAAAGGACTAAGTGAATTGTGACATGAGTAAAGATTTGAAGGAAATAAAATGTTAGGAATAGTAAGTAAATACCTACAGAATTGATAAAATTCACATGTGTGCATGAAATTATTAAAAAGGAATCCTTATTTATAAATAAATAACAACTTGAGAGAATGGGTTGTGCATAGAATAGAATTTGAGTCAACCAACCCTAGCCTAACTAAGAAGACTCCTAATCCAACCCTAACTAAAACCTAGTTAGGAGACAACCATTAATTAAGGGGATTGGGGAACTAAGAGACAACTAAGAGGAAATTTAGGAACACACGGGGAAATGTGAGGAAAAGTGGCCTTTAAATAAAAATAAAACAAAAATTACTTGTGCAACCTGGGGAGAATGTGATACGTGTAGTGGGCGAATAATCCTTGAACTAAATTACTTAAAATTAATTAATTATGCATGAGGCAAAGATATCCGTGAGGAATAATTGTATAAATAAATTGACGTAGAAGGGAAGGGGGTGGACCCTAGGGAAGACACTGTTATGCTGCCAAATTTTTGATGGACTGTGTTTTTACTTGTGAGAGTTGGGACTCCAGGCCTGTGAAAAGAGTGGAAGCTCTTCCTTGCGAGGCAAGCCTGGAAGCTATTGTGTTTCGGTTTTTGTGCTTGGCCCCTTTGCAGATCAGGGGTCTAAGGAGGAAGAAGAATACCCCTAGCATTGGTTGGGAGGTACTATTGAAGTATTTGTGATTAGCAAGCGAAGAAAAGGAAGGAGCGCAAGACTTGAAGGCATATTCAGTACGCAACATTCTTCGGTCCTGGTATTTTTATATTCCAAAATTATTTGTAGCATTAGTGTAGAAGTATGTTGGACTGATAATGTCTCTGTAGCATCATTGGAAAGCCTAAATTCCCATGGTTACATTTTTTGTCATTGAGAATCAGTTCAAAGTTTATATTTTGATTTACAGTTGATGTAAACGAATAATATTTACATTGTCTATATATTTTAATATTTCATTGTAATTCTGGAGGTTTTTCGAACCCTAAAATGAGCGGCATGATCCTCATTGTAAAGATGAATTTATGTGGTGTATGGTCTATGTTAAAAACAATTTATCTTATCCATGTCAAAGTTGAATGATCAGAGTTTTTCTTTAGTTGAGATTATTTTATGAATTTAACTGTGAATAGTCATTGGTAAGCTAAGGATTGGATTCAAATTTACATCGTAATTTTCTCTGGTGAATTAAATTAAATCGAATTTATCTGTGTATTTTATGTCGAATCAATGATAAACCCAACTTAATAATAACCTAGAGTATATTTGTTTGTATAAAATAAAATAAAAACCAAAAAATTTTGGGAACTAGGAAGGCCTATCAAAGTCTCTGGAATTCTGATTTAACTTGTAGTACGATAGCCCCTTTTTCCTAAACAAAGTTATGCATGTGACCTAGAGCCAGAACCTAGTGCTAGTAAAAAGAGAGTTATTTGGGCTCCGGAACTCCGGCACTCCGGAGGGTTCTTAACCTCAACACTCATTTTCTCCTGAAGTGTTAACCGACCGAAGTCGATCGTAAGGTGAGTTGAATGAAAGTTGTAGTTTACCCTGCCCTACCGCCTTCCTTCGTTGAATTTTAACAACTTAATCTAACAGTTGGCAGAGTTTCTCCTCATGCGAGATTATACATTGGAGATCCACTACATAACTCTAGACTTCAGGGGTTTTCCCTGCTTCACAACCTTAGAATATTCATCCAGACCGTTGAACTGTCGAAGAGATCGAAAATCTAACGACCTACACTCCTCCTAAAATCAATGACTTTCGTCTCCTCTGGTGTTCAAAACTATGGGAGTTTGTCACCTTTGCAACTAAAAATATTTTTCCTCTGGAGTGTCAAACTACCGAACCTCCGAAGGACTAGGAATTGAAGATCTATGGTCCTTGATTGTTCGCTAGATCTATGAATCTCTTTTACTCTAGAAGTTTGGAACTTTGGGGTCTTCGTAATCCTTAAAAGCTACCTCTTAACTTAGCTAGAGAGTCAAATCCCTAAATACTAAGAGATCAATAGTTCCCACACCCCACTCTGATCTATGGCCATAAGAAACTCTGGGGATTTGGGTTTCGAGAGTTTTAGTTGTTGCAACTCTCGTTCTATCCAAATTCGTGAAGGTTGAACCCACAAATCCGACAGTCCCAGATTTATTGACAACAACGGTAAGGATTTACTCCAGATTTCAGGACTCTGGTAGTTCCTTAACCTTTAGCTTATGGTTTTTTCCACATATGACATTTCCCTGTGACCATAGATTAACTCAGAGCGTTAAACCTTATCCTTGTCAACTAGCTTGAAGGGCTTCTGTCCTCCCTTCATATGACTGAGAGCTATGACCTCAGCTCAACTCCTTGAGTGATAATTTGATGGTCATGATTAAATCGATTGTCAAGATAGATGGCTAGGAAGGATTGTGGAATCTCAACTATCGCAATGTTTAAACCATTTCTTGATTTCCACATTAGAAATTGCTCGTTGATAGTGGGATCGATGCCAACTATTGATCTAATTGTAGGTGACAATAAACATCCTGTGTGGATTGCAGAACCAAAAATTGCACGAACATTAACTCAACCCTTTGATCCTACAATGGCTCCCCATCATTGATCTACTCTTATTGAGATCCAACGATGAGGACTTAATCATATGTTGATCCGACGGTCCTTCTCTATAACTCCCAGATCTTACAGCTACTATAGATTTCTCTTGGTTCAATGGTATTAGATCTCTTACTCACTTATGTATACAAAATATCACCTTGAGCTTTTCGGATACTCATTTTCCTCTCTTGAACCTGCGCATGTTGTTCCTCCTGAGATTTGCCTTAAAATTGAAATCTAGTGCACAGTAGCACATCCCTACTAGGATCTAGTCTCTGATTGTTGAGTGTGTGTTAAGCCCTAATATTGGCTCATTACCCCTTAATTGGGGCATATTACATTAGTAATTTTATTTTATTTATGTCGGCTTTATTCCATTAGTTGTAATTATACCTCCTAGTCTCCTATATATACCAAGGAGACATTTTCATTGGGAAACATCTTGTACTTGAACATTTATGTGGGGTAAAAGGAGGTTTCCCCCTCGAAGAGGTTTATTATCTGAAATTATCTCTTTTTCAAGGCGTTGAGTACTTATTCTGAGGTTTTTCTATGCTATATTCATATTTGGTTCTTAACATATGGTATCAGAGCTCAAGGTCTTAGGCTTTTGCTGCTACATATTAGACACCTTGGAAATTTAGCTATAAATTTGTTTCTACAATGTTTCAGAAGGAACGGCTTGGAGGATATTTAGTAGATGAATCAATGTACGTTGGGTTACAATTTAAACTTCTGATGCCTTATACTTTAGGATATACAACCTATGCAAGATAGAGTTATGGAATCATCCTGAATTGAGTCATTACTGAATTTTCGCTATAAAAAATATTCTGTAACGTTTCAGACCATGAACTCCTAAGGATATTCACAAAAATTAGTAATTTTTTTGTGGTAAATAGTTTAGCTTTTGGGTCATCTTACATTTGTATATACACCCTGTGGAAGATAGGGTATCTGACTAGTCCTATTGACTAGTCTCAATAAGGTGTTACAGGTAAAACAATCATAACTTCTTCCTAGAGTATCCAAACTGAGTGAGACCCATTTCATTGGATAGTGGACAATCTTTAGTATTCCTGGTACGAGTTTCAGAATTTTATATCAATTATTTTTTGCGGGACACACTATACAAGTGAGATCTCCTGGAAAGGCCAAAAATCAGCAAGTTGTGGGGAAGTTACTGTAAATTCCACTTGGCACATCCAATTTTGATCAGACCTATGGAATTGCAGAGAATAAATATCAAATAACCACATAAAATAAAGTTTCATACCCAGAAGGGCTGAAACTTGGGAGATACAACAGAATAAATATTGTCTGGCAGAACCACCTCAAAATCAAGGTTCAAAAGTGATACTTGGCCAACATACCACCCAAAAAGGGAACTTCTACACCAAATAAGCCTCCAGAAAATCCTACTTGGACTCTTGATGAAGGTGAAGAAATGTGTAGGGACATAAATGATTTACAAAAGAAGATAGTAACAAAAGATGAACT
>JASDQU010736110.1:77376-90739 GCA_032191745.1 Picea mariana | reverse complement strand
TCTTTTTCAAGGCGTTGAGTACTTATTCTGAGGTTTTTCTATGCTATATTGTTATTTGGTTCTTAACAGTGTGTGCTTTGTGCCTCCCTACGTAAAGTCACACTATCTCTCCCGAGCTTCGTTCTTTCGAAAGTTAAGACCTAGGCCCGACTTGAGAGGGTCTCGATGCATACCATGTGTTGTTCTTCTAAAATTGGGTTCTCAAGGAGCATGCCTACATACTTCTAGAACTTCAGGAACTTCTGAATTTGTGTTGCACTGTGACACCCGAAAGAGGAACTTTAGGTTCCTTACGAAACCTTATTAACTCAATCTTAGAACAAACTTTCTTTCGATTACAGGTTTGTCTTCTTCACAGTATCTGTTGATTCA
Organism: Picea mariana; assembly: GCA_032191745.1. Taxonomy (NCBI): domain Eukaryota; kingdom Viridiplantae; phylum Streptophyta; class Pinopsida; order Pinales; family Pinaceae; genus Picea; species Picea mariana. The sequence goes on along the minus strand of JASDQU010736110.1, from coordinate 90,367 downwards.
CCAAGGTACATAGTAGGCTTATGGTTTCTTCCATTTACTGAGAGATTTTCTCTGTTGTTCTTTTCCTATTTTAACTTGTGATATAGATCAGATATCTAACTACTTGGTTGTACATTGTAGGGTGGTCACACTTATTCCAGGTAAACATGAGTAATATTCAAACTGTCATAAATGATAGATTGCCTAATTAAGGGACTATGTTTTAATGTTTAAGTTTATTGCCTTGATTTTATGGAATTACTTCCTAATCCTTAAATGACTTAGATTATGAATTGTTGAAATACTAGGAAATGACGCTATGAAGAAGTGAAATCTTTACCATATTTTCTGTGGAGAAGAAATTGTAGTTAAAACTGCTAGAATTTTTAATTGATTTATGGATAGATTCAAGTTACTTGAATTAGAAACTTCCTTGTTCATCAGAACCTTTGCCAGTCTTGAGACCTTAAATGGTCCAAATCAATCAGATTAATCCTATACTTGAGCGTTGATTATGTGTCTTGGCGGTCCTAACCTTGCAGGATATGTTGGGTGGGTAGTTTGTAAGTTACCTTATGTGTTGTGGAAGATCATTCAATCAGTGATATCAAATCTAGTTGTGCATTTAATGAAGTAAATAGAATTTGTATTGTTGACGTATGATACTATCATGTTCCACTTGTTCAATGATGCTTATTTATGTTTCAAAAAAGAAATCTCTTTCGGTTTCTCAANGGCATCACCATAGGAATATAAATTGTTTGTTGAAAAACTAACAAGCAAATTGTTCATTGTTACAACCATATGGTTTTCAAACAAAAACTTTGTAACCATGTCCGCACAGAATGATGAATAAGACAGAACTGAAGGAAACAATACTCAACAACCTCATAGAAATCCATAACATCCCATTGAAAGTAGTTCAACAACTTAGGTTTTGAAAAAAAAAAAAATCTACGAAGGATTCAAGCAAGGAACTGAAAATAAAACATGTATGCCAATGATACACGCCTAACAGAAAATTAGGTATCTACATTAAAGAAAAGAAACACATGGACCACTTATATGGAGAGTTTAAGAAAATTAAACCTTCAAATTTTGATGGAGATTCCAGAAGGGGCGAAGAGGTGGAAGCCTGATTAATTTACATAAAGAAATATTTCCATATTTGCAATTACTCTAGCAATATGAAGGTGAGGATGACCATATATACCCTAAAGGGTAAAGATAGTATATGGTGGCAAGATTTAAAGGTTATTCAGGTTTAAAGGAAAAGAAAACGGAATGAAGAGTACAAACAACGGTTTGAAAATCCAAAGGCATGGAGAGAAAAGAAGCAAGAGAAGTTGAACCAGAGAATGAAAGGATTCAAGCGATCACCATTTCACAATATGTCGAAAGGTTATTAAGAAAATAGTTTTCCCAAGAATTCAACACAAATTCCAAGTGGAAACAACTCAAGTAATCTGGGATTTAAGAAGGAAGATAATCATCATGGAGAACTGTTAAAATGTTGGGAATGTGGTGAACCACATTTGTTGAGAAATTGCCCATACAAAAACTTTACTCACAGAACAATTAAGAATATACAAGAGGATTCAATATTTGGGGACATTGGGAAGAGTACTCATAAAATCAATGTTGCTCTAGATGGCAGGAAAGTAGATCATCAATATACCATTGTGGAGCTTGAAGGTAATATTCACAATAGAAAGGTTGTATTTTAATATATCCAAGAGAAATTTTTAGTTATATTACTCCGTCATTGGTAGACTCTTGCAAGCTAAAAAAAGGTAAAACATTCAAAATCTTGGATGGTACAATTAGCAACAAGTACTAAACGAAAAGTAACCGAGTTCGTTTCAGATTCTAAATTTGAAATTAGTTGTCATGATACTAAGGTGAATTTAAATGTATTACCTTTAGGATCATAAGACATACTTATAGGTATGGATTGGATAGAGAAGCATAAAGTTATACTAAACAGTTATGAAAAATATTTTACCTACAAGGATGAAAGTGGAGTAACAAGGTCAATGCAAGGAATTAGTGAACCTATCTCTATAAGACAATCATCAACCTTACAATTAAATAAATTCATTTACAAAGGATGTAATATTTATGCTATTCAAGTGACAAATTTTCTAAATGAAGAAATCAAATCAAAGTTAGAATATTTTTCTATCCTTCAAGGATTTCAGGATGTATTTGCATCAAAAATACGCAAATTACCTCCACCAAGAGAGATATACTTCTCTATTGATTTATTACCTGGATCTGCACCAATATCAAAGGCACCATACATAATGAGTATCCTTGAGTTGATTGAGTTAAAAAACTAGCTACAGGAATTATTGGATAAAGGATACTTTAGGCCAAGTGTTTCTCCATGGGGAGCACTGGTATTATTTGTCAAAATATGGATGGAACTCTTTCATTGTGTGTCGATTATCGTCAATTAAATAAAATGACGATTGAAAACAAACATCCCCAACCTAGGATTAATGATCTATTTGATTAGGTCAAAGAGAAAAAAAGTTCATTACGAGTTTGTAGTAATTCCTTTTGGACTTACAAATGCACCAATGACCTTTATGTGCCAAATAAATAGTATATTCCACCAATAATTAGATAAATTCATTTTGATATTCATTGATTACATACTGATTTATTCTTGGATGAAGGAAGAGCATGATGACCACTTGAGGTTGGTCCTGCAGTGCCCAAAAGAAAACAAATTGTATGGGAACCTATCAAACTGCTCTCTTTACCAATCTAAGATTCACTACTTGGGACATATCATATCTAGTGAAGATATCGTTGCGGATACAACGAAAGTAGAGGCTATATGGAATGGCCAACACCGACAAACATACACAAAGTACGCAGTTTTATGGGTTTAGCAGGATACTACCGATGATTTATCGAAGGATTTTTTAGGATAGAAAATCTGATCACGGAATTACAAAAGAAGAACAAAAAGTTATTGTGGAATAAGAAATGCGCGGAAACTTTTCAAGGGCTCAAAGAGTTGTTGATGATAGAACCGATACTAAATTCCCCGACATGGACAAGGAGTTCTTGGTATGCAGGGACACATACAAGGGTTAGGCAGAGTTTTGATGCAAGACGGTCGAGTGATCGCTTACATTTCAAGGAAATTGAGAAAGCATGAAGAGAACTACGCAACACATGACTTGGAGTTATTAGATAATGTTTATTCCTTGAGAGTATGGAGACATTATTTGATTGGAAAAAAATTCAAATTAAAGACAGATCATTGTGGATTGCAACATAGTTTTACACAGAGTGACCTAAACACGCAACAAAGGCATTGGTCAAAATTACTTAGCGAATACGATTTTCAAATTACTTGCACTAAAGGAACTATGAACCGAGTGGTAGATGCATTGAGTAGGATGCCACGCATATTTTCGGTATTACCTCTTAAGATGAATCTTTGAGAAAATATTCTAACTCTACAAATCGATGATGACTGGTATAAAGATGTTAAAAATAATATTGGACAAGATACTCCAATGGTACCGAGGTATGAAGGTTATTCACTAGATGACGATGGATTTTTGAGATTTAATGGAAGAATTTACATACCACCCAAGGACAGACTAGTAAGTTTGATCTTAAGTGAAGCGCATCGAGTAGTATACATGCTTCATCCAGGAGTCATGAAGATGAAGGAAGATCTTAATCCTTTATTCTTCTCGAAGAGAATGAAAGCAAACATAGTTAGTTACGTGGTGATATGTCTAGAATGTCAACAAGTTAAGGATGAACATAGACATCCAATGGGATTTTACAGCCAAATGCTATTCCTAAATTGAAATAGGAGGTAATTTCGATGGACATTATCATTGGATTTCGATTGACGACAAGAAGACACGATTCGATTTTGTGGTAGTTGACACTCCGACGAAGAGTGCATACTTTATTCCTGTGCGTACGACTTATCAGACGCTATACATAGCTAGAGTATTTGTTAGCAAGATTGTGCGATTTCATGGGGTACCAAGAAGGATCATATCAGATCGTGGATCGGTGTTTACAGGACGGTTTTGGACCATTTTACAAGAGGCTTTGGGAACACAACTAAACTTTAGCACAACTTATCACCCAGAGACAAACGAGAAAAAAGAAAGAACAAACCATATTTTGGAGGATATGTTACATATGTATGTAATGGACCAATACAAACGATGGGAAGAATTATTGCCACTAGTAGAGTTTGCTTACAACAACAACTATCAAAGTACGATTATGATGGAACCAATTGAACTTCTTTATGGGCGACCGTGTAGGACGTCGTTGAGTTCGGATCGAATCGAGGATAGGATTCTAGTAGGACTAGAAGTGATACAAGAAATAGAAGAACAGATGCAAGAGAAAAGAAAAAGGATTAAAGAAGTTAAAGATCGACAGAAAAGTCATGTTGATATGCATCACGTTAACCGTAGTTATGAAATTGGAGATAGAGTCTTCTTACAGGTAAAATAGCACAAGAGTTTGATCAAGTTTGGAAAGGGTGTGAAACTCTCTCCTAGATTCGTGGGACCCTTAGAAGTAGTGGAAAAGAAAGGACCTATGGCTTATCAACTAGCCTTTCCTGATTCTTTGAGGCGTATGCATGATGTTTTTCATGTATTTGTTTTGGGACATTATATTAGTGACCCTTCACATGTTATTGGAAGGAATCTTTGCAGGTGTTGGATGAGGGTGCTCTCATGGGAGATCCAATCCACATTCTGGACCATCGCATTCGACAACTACGGTGTCAAACAATCAATTAGGTCAAGGTCCAGTGGGACGATTATAGTCCACACTCGACTACCTAGGAGAACGCATTTGAGATGCGTCAACAATTTCCTTACTTGTTTGATATATTTAGACATATAGATCTATGCCAGATACATTTATTTACTTACATTCACTTATACTATACAAACTTCAAGACAAAGTTTAAAAAAAGAGGGGGTGTATGTAACATCCCGCTCTACTGAGCATACTATTATTGACTTATTCTTTGAGTACACATGCTTGCAAGTGATTCGAGTATGGAACATTGTGATTTCATTCAGATTTTGGTTTATATATGATGATGTTGAGGTGTTATAGTTGCTTGATTATATTGTATATATATGGGTTGACATGTGCTTTTGAAAATTCGTCTTGAGTGTGCAGGACACATGACAGGTTATGGATGTCGTTGGAATCAAAGGGCTTCCTTGGACTCTGGATTGAGTCAAGGAGTGGATTGTACTATTCACGTATTTCATTATTATGCACATATGATGTATGATGGATTTAGTATGATTTATGTATATGGATTTTTGACATTGGTTAGTGAATGCAGGCTTGATGATGCTTTCTAATCCGAATCACATAAGGATTAAAGGGGCCCTGCACAAAAAACCAGATATTGAGGGAGAGGGGTGGCAGCGTCCCTATCACAGCCTACTAGTACTCCCACCATGGACAGAACTGAAGGTTAACGATTACCTAGTTTGGGTGGTCCACGATGCCGTGAGGGTATACTAAGAGAGTCTCTCACATATATTTCTAAGGGGCACGCAATAAGTAAGAATCATTATTTGTTAGAAGCTCATATTCTCTCACAAGGTCGACCGAATGGATTTTTGACTCCAAGGGGTTGGAAAAACTTCCAAAAACAAGTCAAGGTGAGTGGCACCCTTGGAGCACGAAGATGCATCTTGAAGGGAACGTCACGCAATTGAAACCTAAGTCAATAAACATAAGTGGCCTACAAAACATTGGAATGATTAGACCTTATTGGATTAAAATAATTAATTAAACAATAGATTATTAATTAATAAAGCCAAAACATAAGTCTAAGTCGAAGTCTAAAATTTAAATAAAGGACTAAGTGAATTGTGACATGAGTAAAGATTTGAAGGAAATCAAATGTTAGGAATAGTAAGTAAAGACCTAAAGAATTGATAAAATGCACATGTGTGCATGAAATTATTAAAAAGGAATCCTTATTTAGAAATAAATAACAACTTGAGAGAATGGGTTGTGCATAGAATAGAATTTGAGTCAGCCAACCCTAGCCTAACTAAGAAGACTCCTAATCCAACCCTAACTAAAACCTAGTTAGGAGACAACCATTAATTAACTGGATTGGGGAACTAAGATACAACTAAGAGGAAATTTAGGAACACATGGGGAAATGTGAGGAAAAGTGGCCTTTAAATAAAAATAAAAGAGAAATTACTTGTGCAACCTAGGGAGAATGTGACACCTGTAGTGGGTGAATAATCCTTGATCTGAATTATTAAAAATTAATGAATTATGCATGAGGGGGAGATGTCTATGAGGAATAATTCTATAAATAAATTGACATAGAAGGGAAGGGGAAGACACTCTTATGCTACCAATTTTTTTATGGACTATGTTTTTACTTGTGAGAGTTGGGACTCCAGGCTTGTGAAACGAGTGGAAGCTCTTCCTTGCGAGGTAAGCCTTGAAGCTATTGTGTTCTAGTTTTTGTGCTTGGACCCTTTGCGGCTCGGGGGGCTAAGGGGGAAGAAGAGTATCCCTAGCATTGGCTCAGAGGTACCGGTGAATTATCTGTGATTAGCAAGCGAAGGAAAGGAAGGAGCGCAAGACTTGAAGGCATATTCAGTATGCAACATTATTCGATCCTGGTATTTTTATATTCTGAAATTATTTGTAGCATTAGTGTATAAGTATGTTGCACTGACAGGGTCTCTGTAGCATCACTGGAAATCCTAAATTCCCATGGTTACATTTGTTTTCAATGATAATTAGTGCAGAGTTTATATTTTTATTTACAGTTGTTGCAAATGAACAATATTTACAGTGTATACATATTTTAAACTTTCGTTGTAATTACGGAGGTTTCCCGAACCCTAAACTGAGCGACATGATCCTCATTGTAAATCTAAATTTATGTGGTGTATGGTCTATGTTAAAAAACTTGTATCTTATCCATGTCCAAGTTAAATGATCAGAGTTTTTCTTTAGTTGAGATTATTTTAGGAATTTAACTGTGAATAGTCGTTGGTAAGCTAAGGATTGGATCCAAATTTACATCGTGATTTTCTCTGGTGAATTAAATTAACTCAAATTTATCTATGGATTTTTTGTCGAATCACTGATAAACCCAACTTAATAATAACCTGGAGTATCTGTGTTTGTATAAAAATAAAAAATAAACCCAAAAATTTTGGGAACTGGGAAAGCCTCTTAAAGTCTCTGGAATTCTGATTTAACTTGTAGTATGATAGCCCCTTTTTCCTAAACAAAGCTATGCAAGTGACCAGGAGCCAGAACCTAGTGCTAGTCAAAAGGGCGTTATTCAGGCTCTGGAACTCCAATGCTTCGAAGGGTTCTTAACTTCAACACTCCTTTTCTCCCGAAGTGTTAACCGAATGAAGTCGATCGTAAGTTGAGTTGACCGACAGTTGTAGGTTACCCTTCCCTACCACCCTCCTTTGTTGAATTTTAACAACTTAATCTAATGACTGGTGGAGTTTCTCCTCACGCGAGATTATACAGTGGAGATACACTACAAAACTCCGAAATTCAAGGTTTTTCCCTGCTTCACAACCTTAGACTATTCACCCGGACCACCAAACCACTTAACTATCGAAAAGATCGAATATATAATGGCTTACACTCCTCTTAAAATCAACGGCTTTCATCTACTCCAGTGTTCTGAACTCTAGGATTTTTTCACCTTTGCAACTACTACTCTTTTTCCTCTGGAGTGTCAAACTGTCAAACCTCCAAAGGACTAAGACTTGAAGATCTACGATCCTTGATTTTTCACTACATATACAGATCTCCTTTACTCCAAAAGTTTGGAACTTCGAGGTCTTCGTAATCCTTAAAAATTACCTCTTAACTTAGTCGAAGAGTCGAATCCATAAATACTAAGAGATCAACGGTTCCCACACCTCACTCTGATCTATGACCATAAGAAACTCTGGGGCTCTAGGCTTTAGGATTTTTAGCTATTGCAACTCTTGTTCTATATGAATTCATGAAGGTCGAACTCATAGATCTGACGGTCCTGGATTTACCGACAACAATGGTAAGGATTTACTCTGGATTTCGGGACTCTGGGAGTTCCTTAACCTTTATCTTATGGCCTTTTCCACATATGACCTTTCCCCGTGACCATAGCTTAACTCGGAGTGATAAAACATGTCCTTGTCAACTAGCCCAAAGTGTTGGGTATGTTTTATATTCTTTTCATGTGTGTGTGTGGGCGCGTCAGATATGACAACTGTGTTTGACGATCCCTCGTAGTAGTTTTCTGTTTGTGTCATGTGCGTCGGGCGCTTTCCTAGGGGGGTCCCAGGGGGGGCATGTATGCCCCCTCCTAGTTACGTGCAGTGTTCAGCAACAGACAGTAGCCAGGGGCAGCGCCCCGAAATTATTTTTTGGGCGGTTTTTGCTATTTTTAGCGGATTTTTCTATTTTTAGTAGTTTTGTAAATTAATCTGGATTAAGGGATTAGGGTTTTCGTATCTATGGAATACCTAAAAACATTGTATATATATTGTATGGTGAATGGTGAAATTCAATATAATGAATATAAGAAAGGTTTTCTCGGTTGAGGGTTTCCAGTATAAAATATTTGTGTACTCTGTGTATGAGCCATTGATTAAATTATGATTTTCTTAAGAATCTATATGCATTGCTTTACTTCACAGGTTTAAAACTTACACAAAGGACCTTGTCCTCCCTTCGTATCATCGAGAGATATGACCTCGGATCAACTCCTTGAGTGTTAATTTGATGGTCGTGATTAAATCAATTGTGAAGATAGATGGCTAGGAAGGATTGCGGAGTCTCAACTAGAGAGATGTTTAAACCCTTTCCCGATTTTCGCATTAGAAACTACTCGTTGATAGTGGTATCAATGCCAATCGTTGATCTAATTCTAGGTGACGATCAGTGACCTGTATGGATTGTGGAACTGAAACTTGCGCGATTGTTAACTCAACCCTTTGATCTCGCAATGGCTCCTCGTCATTGATCTACCCTTACTAATATTCAACGATCGGGACTTAATCGGAGGTTGATCTGATGGTCCTCCTATGAAACTCCTAGATTTGAAAGATACTGTAGCTTTCACTTGGTTCAATGGTATTCGATCTCTTACTCACTCATGTATACACACAATTTCCTTGAGCCTTCCAGAGACTCTTTCCTCTCTTGAACCTGCACATGTTGTTCCTCCTTAGCTTTGACTTAAAATTGAACTCTAATGCACAATAGCGCATCCCTATTGAGCTCTGGTCTCTGATTTTTGAGTGCGTTCTTTGTGCCTCCCCTACGTAAATTTTCACTGTGTCTCCTGAGCTTCATTATTTCGAAAGTTAAGACCTAGGCCTGACTTTAGATGGTGTCAGTGCATACCAGGTGTGTTCTTATGAAATTGGGCTCTTGGGGAGCCTTTCTACATACTTCCAGAGTTGGCTCTAGTTGTGATGCACTGTGACACCCAGAAGAGGAACTTGAGGTTCCTTACAAAACCTTATTAACTCAATCTTAGAACAAAGTTTCTTTCGATTACATGTTTGTCTTCTTCACGGTATATGTTGGTTCACCAATGTATAGAGTAGGATTATGGTTTCTACCTTGTGCTGAGAGATTTTCTCTGTTATTATTTTCCTCTTTTAACTTTTGATATAGATCGGATATCTAACTACTTGGTTGTACACTAGAGGGTGGTCAAACTTATTCCAGGTAAACATGAGTAATATTGAAACTGTCATAAATGATAGATTGTCTATTTAAGGGACTATGTTTTACTATTTAAGTTTATTTCCTTGATTTTACGGAATTACTGCCTAATCCTTAAATGAGTCAGATTATGAATTTTTGAAATAGTAGGAAATGACGCTATGAAGAAGTGACATATTTACCAAATTTTCTGTGTAGAAAAAATTGTAGTTAAGAATGCTAGAATTTTTAATTGATTTCTAGATATATTTAAGTTACGAGAATTAGATACTTCCTTGTTCCTCAGAACAGTCACTAGTCTTGAGACCTTAAATGGTCCAAATTAATTGGATGAATCCTGGACTTGAGTGTCAATTATGTGTCTTGGAGGTCCTAACCTTGCAACATAGGTTGGGTGGGTAGTTTGTAAGTTATCTTATGTGTTGTGGTAGATCCTTCATGCAATCAGTGATATCAAATCTAGTTGTGCGTTTAATGAAGGAAATAGAATGTGTATTGTTGACGTATGATACTATCATGTTCCACTTGTTCAATGATGTTTATTTATGTTTCAAAAAAACAATTCTCTTGTGGTTTCTCAAAGTACTTTTATGTCATAACAGAGGGGTTGTTATAGTACCTCTTATTTATAAGGCACAAAAATCCTTATATAAAGACACAAAGACAAGTATTCTCTCTACTATTTTGTTGTTGGTCAACTTGAAGGTATTGAATGGTATTTCAAACACATTTATGAAAAAAATCTTAAGCTATGCGAGGTTTTTTTTGTATATAAATATAATTTATTTTTTATTTTTTTGTGATTGTAATATATAGGCCCTTAATATCCACTATTCAATATATTAATTTTTTTTTTCTTGTAGATTGTTAGGTGATATTCTCCTACCACTAGAAAATACTTTCCCTTGCACATACTGAGAATTGTGTGTTGTTATGAAAGATACATGATTGGATTATAACACAATTGATGCATATCCTAATGATTGTATTATATATTATGTACAACATGCATCAAAATTTAAATGCCCTAGATGTGGAACTACTAGATATTGAATTTATTAGGTAACAAATAAGGTGCCCCACAAAGTTCTTCATTATATCACCATAATTCCATGTTTCCAAGGATTGTTCAGGTGCAAAAACATAGCACAATTTATGGATTATCATGCATAGAAGAGAAGTGAAGATGGTTTTATGTGAATTACTAGAGATGGTTATGCATTTAGGGACATTGAGGAAACATGGCCCATTTTTAAATAAGAAACTTTTAATGTTAGACTTTCAATGACAGGTGATGGTGTCAATCCATTTCGAGAGCTCAGATCCATTTACTCAATTTGGCTAGTTTTTATTATAGATAATAGCCTTCCTCATTGGATTTCAATAAATAGGGAGCATGCAATTTTTACATTAATTGTTCCAAGTATTTATTTTTAGGAATGTTAACAACATGCTAATTCTTTTTTTTTTGTTACTTTTTTTGCATGTACAAGGACTTAATTATTTCTATTTTCAAATAACTAGGTAAGCACCTAGTTATAGATATGGACCTATATCTTCAACCTCTTATTAGTGAACTTTTAAAGTTATGGGTTGGCATCAATATGTATAACATCCCCAAACCAATATGTCAAAAATAATTTCAATTCCATGGAATACTAACGTGGACAATTCATGATGCACTAAGACTTACACATTTTTTATGGTATGTAAATTTCCAATATAACTCTATATATCATTTATTACTCAATTTTGTTTTTAATATTTTGGCATTCTATTAACATTATTCTATATCTTGCAAGGATTCAAATAAAAGGTAAATATGCATGTATAGTATGTGTTCCTAGAACAATATTTAGACGTTCAAGAAGTTTAGGCCCAAGGAAGTGTATAATGAGTTCATGCATTTCCTCCCTAAGAACCATAGGTATATAAATACCAAAAAAATATCTTTAATAGGTAGGATGAGGGTGGAAAAAAACACAAAGAATGAGTAGAAAAAATAATTTGAGAAGAATCTTGGTAAGCAAATGGTTTCAGTTACATTCATGTTTGTTTCTTGTATTATTTTTTTATATTTTTTGTATTTACTCTGAAAAAAATATATATTTCCATTTATGTTTCTCAGAGGTCGTTAGGGTGGGATTATACAAGGTTTAAAATGATACTCCATACAACACAAAAAAAAATATCTTTAATAGGTAGGATGAGAGTGGAAAAAACCACAAAGAATGAGTAGAAAAAAGAATTTAAGAAGAATCTTGGTAAGCAATTGGTTTCAGTTACATTCATGTTTGTTTCTTGTATTATTTTTTTATATTTTTTGTATTTACTCTGATAGAAATATATTTCCATTTATGTTTCTCAGAGGTCATTAGGGTGGGATTCTACAAGGTTTAAAATGATACTCCATTCAATTCAGTCGGTTTCCCTACAATGAGCACCTACAACTAGCTCATTTGTTTGACACAATTCATATTGGAAAGAATGTCACATAATGCTTATGGAAAATTATAGATGGGAGGTATAATAAGGAAAAAAATAACTAAATCTATTTGTGACATTGAGGAATCAAACATAATGCAGCATTTGACTCATTTCTATAGTGATGGACAACCAACCAATCTTCCATGGTTATTAATAGAGCAAGAGAGCGATGTTGAAAATATATTGTACAAAAGATTAAATTTACCATTGGTTTTTCTTTGACCATAAATAATATTAACAAAAAAATGTGATTTTGGTGGGGAAAAAACTCACGATTGGCATACCTTTATTAAGATTTGAAATTTTTAAATATTTATCATCTTATGATATATACATTATTTGTTAGCTATATATGTTTGCTTCTAATCAAAATTATATGATAATGATTATTTCCTCGTTACATTATGATCTACCTCTTTCTCTCCCAAACAACGTTGATGTTAACATAAAGCAAGTTATATATGATCCTGGCAAGCACATAAGGTAAGTGAAATCTTATAATTGAAATGTTGCTTGTAGAACTTGTTGACATTTCATTTACTTTAATTGTATAATTTTTTGTTGGCACGTGATTTATATGTACTTTTAGATGGTTTCCATATAAAGAAATCCATATAGAAGATATCGAGCATTGGAAGAGAGATATTCCTCATTTAATGTGTGAAATGCAAAAGTATCTATCTCCATGTTTTTTCAATGCACAAGAACATTACCTCATACTCCTAGTTGAGGAGATTGAAATATGTGTACTTGTACACAAAGTCAATGT
>JASDQU010736110.1:62038-76998 GCA_032191745.1 Picea mariana | reverse complement strand
ATTTGAGAACTTTGAGCAAATAATACAAAAGATCCATTGGAAGCTGGACCAGGAGATGTAGCCCAAGAGAGGGGTGAACTCCTTTATCATGTGTTGTGTTATGTGTTTTCTATTCACTGTTTATTGCTGCTGTTTATATGCATCTTGAATGAGTAATCTCTATAAAAGTTGTGTTGCAAAGTTGATCCATTTGCATTTTAACACATGAATTTAAATCTTGCAAATAATTTCAAGAATACAAGTCTTCTTCATTTTTAGATTAGTTATAGTACCTCTTATTTATAAGGCACAAAAATCCTTATATAAAGACACAAATACAAGTATTCTCTCTACTATTTTGTTGTTGGTCAACTTGAAGGTATTGAATGGTATTTCAAACACATTTATGAAAAAAATCTTAAGCTATGCRAGGTTTTTTTTGTATATAAATATAATTTATTTTWTATTTTTTTGTGATTGTAATATATAGGCCCTTAATATCCACTATTCAATATATTAATTTTTTTTTTCTTGTAGATTGTTAGGTGATATTCTCCTACCACTAGAAAATACTTTCCCTTGCACATACTGAGAATTGTGTGTTGTTATGAAAGATATAGGATTGGATTATAACACAATCGATGCATGTCCTAATGATTGTATTATATATTATGGACAACATGCATTGAAATTTAAATGCCCTAGATGTGGAACTAGTAGGTATTGAATTTATTAGGTAACAAATAAGGTGTCCCACAAAGTTCTTCATTATATCACTATAATTCTATGTTTCCAAGGATTGTTCAGGTGCAAAAACATAGCACAGTTTATGGATTATCATGCATAGAAGATAAGTGAAGATGGTTTTATGTGAATTACTAGATATGGTTATGCATTTAGGGACATTGAGGAAACATGGCCCATTTATAAATAAGAAACTTGTAATGTTATACTTTCAATGACAGGTGATGGTGTCAATCTATTTGGAGAGCTCAGATCCATTTACTCAATTTGGCTAGTTTTTATTATAGATAATAACCTTCCTCCTTGGATGTCAATAAATAGGGAGCATGCAATTTTGACATTAATTGTTCCAGGTATTTATTTTTAGGAATGTTAACAACATGCTAATTCTTTTTTTATGTTACTGTTTTTGCATGTACAAGGACTTAATTATTTCTATTTTCAAATAACTAGGTAAGCACCTAGTTATAGATATGGATCTATATCTTCAACCTCTTATTTGTGAACTTTTAAAGTTATGGGTTGGAATCAATATGTATAACATCCCCAAACCAATATGTCAAAAATAATTTCAATTTTCCATAGAATACTAACGTGGACAATTCTTGATGCACTAAGACTTACACATTTTTTATGGTATGTAAATTTCCAATATAACTCTATATATCATTTATTACTCAATTTTGTTTTTAATATTTTGGCATTCTATTAACATTATTCTATATATTGCAAGGATTCAAATAAAAGGTAAATATGCATGTATAGTATGTGTTCCTAGAACAATATTTAGACGTTCAAGAAGTTTAGGCCCAAGGAGGTGTATAATGAGTTCATGCATTTCCTCTTTAAGAACCATAGGTATATAAATACCAAAAAAATATCTTTAATAGGTAGGATGAGGGTGGAAAAAAACACAAAGAATGAGTAGAAAAAAGAATTTGAGAAGAATCTTGGTAAGCAAATGGTTTCAGTTACATTCATGTTTGTTTCTTGTATTATTTTTTTATATATATATATTTTTACTCTAAAATATATATATATATATATATTTCCATTTATGTTTCTTAGAGGTCATTAGGGTGGGATTCTACAAGGTTTAAAACGATACTCCATCCAATACCAAAAAAATATCTTCAATAGGTAGGATGAGGGTGGAAAAAACCACAAAGAATGAGTAGAAAATAGAATTTGAGAAGAATCTTGGTAAGCAATTGGTTTCAGTTACATTCATGTTTGTTTCTTGTATTATTTTTTTATATTTTTTGTATTTACTCTGATAGAAATATATTTCCATTTATGTTTCTCAGAGGTTGTTAGGGTGGGATTCTACAAGGTTTAAAATGATACTCCATCCAATTCAGTCGGTTTCCCTACAATGAGCACCTACAACTAGCTCATTTGTTTGACACAATTCATATTGGAAAGAATGTCACATAATGCTTATGGAAAATTATAGATGGGAGGTATAATAAGGAAAAAAATCACTAAATCTATTTGTGACATTGAGGAATCAAACATAATGCAACATTTGACTCATTGCTATAGTGATGGACAACCAACCAATCTTCCATGGTTATTAATAGAGCAAGAGAGTGATGTTGAAAAGATATTGTACAAAATAGTAGCCGGATGAAGCGAGACGGAAGGTCATTGCGGCTAGGGCCTAAACCCTAGCCGCCTCCGCTCTGGTTTTCGATTGCAGGGGCGCGTCTTTGTCTGTAGAAACCGACCAGGGTTCCCCTTTGAATACAGGGCCGCGGATCGACGTATCAGAGCGTCCCTCTCGCCTGCGTTTTCCTCAGTTTGGCATGCGTTTTGGAGCAGTGGGCTTGGCTTGCAACTTGCTCCGTCCTCTTGCTTGCTGGTGGTCACCGCCCTGCTACGATGGCCCCAGATCCGATTGCCGAGTTGGAAGAAGATCCTTTGGAAGCATTCAAAACATTAGTCCACTCAGCAGGACCTAAATCCAAGCCTTCTCTCTCGTCTAAGTTTGTTAAGAAGATGGAGGAGATCCCTTCTCTAGAGCTATCTCCAGAGGACCCTTGCAATCTTCCCCTCCTTCTAGCAGAAAAGGCCCTCATCAGAAAGTTTACGGGGTTATGGCCTAGCCCCAAAACGATGGAGGCATGGATGAATGATCATTGGAAGATGCTGATACAGGGAAATGTTTCTCTGTGCGCAGTAGGAAGGGTTTTTTTTGTCTTCAGCTTCATGAGGAAAGCGGATCGTGATCAAGTTTTCAGATCTGGACCCTATTTCATGGGGTCGAGAGGGATGTTCTTAGCCCCCTGGACTCTTGACTTCAATCCCGGAGCTGAGATCACAACAACACCTGTTTGGGTTAGGCTGCCTCATCTTCCCTTGCATCTCTGGGGGATAAGATCTCTAGAGGACATTGGAAATAAGCTTGGGCATTTCCTGGACAGGGCGGAGCCGAAAGGGGATCAGTTTACCTGCGCTCGTATTTGTGTTGAGGTTAACCTCAAGAAAGGACTTCCAGAAGCCATTAAGCTCTCCCTGGGGGAATGGTTCCATATCCAAGAGCTGGACCACGAGCAGATTCCTTTTAAGTGCCTCTGGTGCCATGCTTACGGTCATTTCGCAAAAAGCTGCCCCAAAGCCTCTGAGGAGCCGGGACCAATCAAAGAAGATGATTTTCAGCCAGTAACTAACCATCGAAGGCAGCCAAGGTGCAAGGATCCGCTAGCCCAGGCTCCGAAGGAGACTCATACTGCAGAGGCAACTCTAGAAAATAAAAACAGCTTTGATGCACTGAAGGAAGATGAAGCCCTAGATCCAGAAGCAACAGCAGTTAAGGAAGATCCTCCAGCAGACGAAAGCCTTTCGGATTCCACCCCCCTAGAATCAATGGCAGCGAGAGAAACTCGGGCCTCAGCTCCGGAACCTTCTGCCTCTGCAGGTCTGGCTGTTTCAGTCCCCTCTAGCGGCTCTGTGGAAACTTTTGAACTTGAAGACAAATCAGTTCCGTCTCCACCCCTTTCCCAAGGGCGAAGGACCAACAAAGCGTGCAAAGAAAAGGAGGTGGCCTCCAACAATTCTTTAGGATCTCAGAAAAAGATGGATCCCTACTTTAAGGGGAAAAGTTCATCCCCCTTGGTCTAATGCTTTGCTTCTATCTTCTACTATGCTCACAATTTGTGAGAATTTACTCATGTATGCAATTTTTGTCATTTTCTCGAATTAGCTCAAGAAGCAGATGGGATTGGTCTCCCAAGACATTCACAAGAAGGTTGGCAGCACTGTTAGAGGTCACCAACCTTCTTCAGATTTGTAACCTTCTGATTCTGGCTTGCCAGAAAGCCGATTAATGCAACATAATCGTTCTTGTCAAAAAAAGAAAAGATATTGTACAAAAGATTAAATTTACCATTGGTTTTGCTTTGACCATAAATAATATTAACAAAAAAATGTGATTTTGGTGGGGGAAAAACTCACGATTGGCATACCTTTATCAAGATTTGAAATTTATGAATATTTATCATCTTATGATATATACATTATTTGTTAGCTATATATGTTTGCTTCTAATCAAAATTAGATGATAATGATTCTTTCCTCGTTACATTATGATCTACCCCTTTCTCTCCCAAACAACGTTGATGTTAACATAAAGCAAGTTATATATGATCTTGGCAAGTACATAAGGTAAGTGAAATCTATAATTGAAATGTTGCTTGTAGAACTTGTTGACATTAGATTTACTTTAATTGTATATTTTTTTGTTGGCACATGATTTATATGTACTTTTAGATGGTTGTCATATAAAGAAATCCATATAGAAGATATCGAGCATTGGAAGAGAGATATTCCTCATTTAATGTGTGAAACGCAAAAGTATCTATATCCATGTTTTTTCAATGCACAAGAACATTACCTCATACTCCTAGTTGAGGAGATTGAAATATGTGTACTTGTACACAAAGTCAATGTGGTTAGTGGAGATGCACTTGAAGGCACTAAAGGATTTTTTTAGACAAATATCACATTTAGAGGTCTCAATAGTTGAAGGCTATATGGTATATCAATCTACTATGTATTTTAGTGAGTATTTACCCCAAGTAGTGGGTTATATTAATGCACCTCTCCTTTGGGATGTCAATTCCACCAACAAATTTGAAGGGGAGGTGTTGTTGGGGAAAAGTAGATGGACAATAGTGAAAGKTATTAGATTTTATTGTAATTAATATCTTTGAAYRTAAAGTTTTAAGMTTGATTGGTGCACTAAATCTATTTTTTCTTCATMTAGGTATTGGAAAGTGGGATGCAATGCATTTATACATTGCAAATAATCTTGAATGGAGAATATATGGATAGAACGATGCAATGAAGTTTAGAATATATCATCATGGAGTGGGGTGGCATAGTTTATTAGAAGAGATTATTTGGATAGTGATACAAATATGACACTAAAGGAAATTGATCTCGCATATGGTGCAAAAGATAGAAATGTAAGCATTTACCATTGATTTTTAAATTTTAATTCCCATTTTTATGTTGTTGTTTTTCCCCTCAAATAATATTATACGTATAGTTGTCAATTCATGACAATGCATTTATAACATGTCGAGCATGCAAGTGAAACATCACAAACATATGCGGTGTAATGACAAAAAATATCGCACCAAATAGTTGGATGATAAGAAGAAAACCTATGATAGTGGGATAACTACAATTTTTGAAGTTACTAATATTTTCCACAAGGGTGATAGACATATAATCACATCTGATTTGAAGTACTATGCCTATTTGGAAGATATATTGGATATAGACTTTAAATCCTTCAAATGCGTTGTCTTTAAGGTCAAGTGGTACACATTGTTGCTTCAAGATGATGAAAGGATTGTTATTGATCATGATAATGGATTTACCATGATTAATACTAGTAAATATGAGCCAAATACATATCCATATGTACTTCCAAGTCAACATGAGTAGATAAGGTTGGTAATTTGCTGTTAGATTTGATCCAAGAGGAAAGCATGTAAAGTAAATTTTGCATAAAGAAGATGTTTGTGAAGAAGAAGAAGAATATGCAGGAGAGTAAGAAGAAGTTCCAAACAATGAGGAGAACCAATTTGACCATCTATTCATTGGATTACATCCTATGATTCATCTTGATGATGACTTAGTGCTAAATGTCCTAGATGTTGTTATGGACAATCTTTTCAATTATTTTGAAGGGTTGGATACAAATTCTGATCTTGATGAATCAAATATTGAATTGGATAAAGTTCAAGATCAATTTCATATGGATACATAATAAATAGTATTTAATAAAGTCAGTAACTGATTCAAGTTGAGTACTCTTGTGGTTTTCCCTTCTTAACTTGAGCTCCTTCTTGATTTAGATCTTAATGGTTCATTGCTTATCACAAGCTATGTGACTTGAATGGATAATTGAAATTAGATAAATTGCTTATGTTATTTCTCATTGGATTAGTAAGTAATATGTTGGAATATGGTTGTTGTCATTGATGTCAACCCTAGTCATTGGTTATAGTCATTGATGTCAACCCTATCCATTGGCTTTTGGACCCCACAGTTGATCGAAGTAGATAGAAATGAAGTAAATTACACATGCATATACAACACCCATGGATGGATAGAATAAGTCATGATGCTTCCGGTGGTATGTGGCATGTCATGTGGATCCTCACGATTGAGGAGAAATGATTTTTTGAAGATGACAATGTGAATTGAAGCAGAAACTACATTTCGACCCTAATGTTAAAAGGAAGTGACATAAAGGGTATAAATACATCTCATTATACATTCATTTTCAACACACACAAGTTTATTAATGAAAAAGGAGATATAAGTCGAATTTCTGAGGAAATATGAAGTAAAGAAGACTGAATTTCAAGGGAGGATGAAGTCTTTTGGTGATGTGTTCTAAGGTATGTTATTTATAGGTCATCCTACCATTTTCTTTATAACTTTGTTTCTAGAACGATTCAGATGGTGAAATTAGGAGGCTATTGAGAAGACATATCTATGTGCATGTGGTAACAATTTCAGCTCTTTATTTTCTATAATTTTGGATATACACTCTGTGGAAGATAGGGTTTTTGACTAGTCCTAAAGCTAGTCATAAATAGGTGTTTCGGGTAAAACAATCGTAACGTATTCATAGAGAATCCAAATGAAGTGAGACCAATTTCATTGGAAAGCATACGGGATGTATTTTCCTGTGTACAAATTTCATAATCGGATGTTAAATATTGAACGTGGGGCATGTTGTACAGGTTCGCTCTCCTAAATAAACCAGAATTGAAGAAGGTCTACCATTTTCTCTATAACACCTTTTCTGGGAGGATTCAAGGAGTGAAACTTGGAGGAGTTTCAGAGAATACATTGAGTAATATTATCTATAGGATTAGAGTATTCCAAGAAGTGAAGAATTGTAGAAGTTGAAGAAGTCTCAGGAAGCATTATCAGGTTCTATGTGATGGTTGGTTGATGGTGATAATTTAATATAAAGTTTTATTATCTCTCATATATTATTGGGTGGAAGGAAGGGGAAAAGATGGAGAGGTCAACCCTCTCTTTATATTGGAGGATTGTATCTCCCATTGGAGGTTTATCCCTCCCTTTATATTTGGAAGTTGTAGCTACCTTTGGAAGTCATTACTTCCTTTGAACAATAATACATGATTACTTCTTATATACTGTGCATGGTGTATTGGTGTATCTCTTATACTATTCTTGATTTTTCATTGGATAGTATTCATTGCTGATTGGATATAAATTGATTACATGATTTGATTGAAGTACAAGTTCAAAAATAGTAATTGTTCTAAATAGGGATTCACCCCCCTCTCAGTATTTCCAACAATTGGTATCAGAGCAAGTTTCCTTCAGAATAGTTTAACCACTGGAAGGAAAACATTGAGCAAAGATGGATGACCATGAGCACATTCAAAATGGGATTAAATGATTTGATGGAAGCAATTATGCATAATGGAGTGATATATTGAAAACTTACCTAACATGTTTGGGAGTAGACATTTGGTACTTAGTTGTAAATGGCTATGTAATCTCAAAGAATGTTCTAACCTTTCCAAATGAGAAGAATCTTATGAGTTGTAATTCAAAAGCCATAAATGTTATTCTAGGATCATTGGAAAAAACCATTGCTAGCAAAGTGATGGGTTGCAACACTACTAAATAGGTATGGGAAAAACTCAAGAGTATCTATGAAGGTGATCCAAAAGTTAAGCAGGTCAAGCTTCAATGACATAGAGCAGAATTTAAACATTTGAAGATGGATGAAAAGGAAGATATTGCAACCTATTTTCTTAGAGTTGATGAAGTTGTTAATGCTATCAGAGGATTAGGTGAAGATGTCAATGACTTCTTGGTTGTACAAAAAGTGTTGAGATCACTTCTCTTGAATTATGATGCTAAAGTCTCCACCATTGAATAAACTAGGGAATTGACCAAAATGACAAGGTATGAATTAAATGGGTCTCTTATAGCATATGAAATGAGAACATGTATAGAAAGTGACCAACCAAACAATGAAGTGGCCTTTAAATCCATTAAGAAGATAAAAGACAAGGATAACGACCTTGATGAAGAAATAGAAAATTTCGTAAGAAGGCTCCAAAAGGGAACTGGCAGATACAAAGCTAAGTCTCCTCTCAAATTCTTTAACTGTGGTAGAATAGGACATATTGCTGAAAAATGATACTATAAAAAGAGAAGTCTCAAAAATAAAAAGAGATTCTACTCCAAGGATGATGACATCTCCTCAGATGAGAGATGAAGAATATAATGATGGAGGAGAAGTCCTCTTCGGAACCTAAGAAACCCAGGATGATGATCACAAGATTTCTAAAGAAGAAGAAATCATTTCTGAATAAGATTTAGATGAAGAAACCAACCTTGATTCCTTTTGAGGATACAAATACAACATAGAGAGTGAACATGAAGATGAGAATCTTGAAAAGTTGAAGCATCTTGAAACTGAAATAGCAAGCTTAGAAACACAAACATAATACTAAAAGGTGAATTGAGTAGTTGTGAAGAAGAGAATTACAAGCTTGAAAATACCATTGATATCTTGAAGGAACAATTAGAAGATTATGATAAATTGAAAGAAGAATTGGATCACACAAAAGGGAAGATACTATCGATAATAGAAAAGTTGAAGAAGTTTGAAAAAAGCACTGAAAAATTAGATGAGATCCTTAGCAGTCAAAGATCTCCAAACGACATGACATGACTAGGATACAATGAAATATTGAAGACAACAAAAAAAGAGAAGGAATATGAAAAGGATGAAATCAACACTCTAGAGCAAGTTGAACAACAAGATAGAAGACTAGAATTCAAAAGGAATGAGACATCAAGAAGATCCTCTCCCATCAGGTATGAAAGCAATCATTATGAAGGAAACTACATAAGATTAGATCATCAACCTAGATGGACCACACCACAAAAAAGATCATTTACTCCCAGGTATCAAAATTTATTTCTTGGACATTGTTATACTTGTGGAAATTTTGGACACAAGGCAATCAATTGTAGAATCAATGAAAGAAATAACTACGCAAGATACATGAATGGTTCAAATAGTAGATATGGAAATGCTCATAGAGATTTCAACATAAATTATAATCCATTTGACCCATTAATGGATCAAAATATTGTATGCTACAAGTGTAGTAATATTGGTCACAAAGCACGAGATTGCAGAGAGATGAAGGAAGATAATCCTATGCTAAATGTCCCTATACCAACTACAACATGGAAAAGGAAAGAAATTCCACACAATGAAAACTGTCGAATAGAATTGGTCGCTAAAGAATGCAAAGAAGAAGATGAATGGTTCATAGACAATGGGTGCTCATCTCATATGACCAGAGATCAAAGAAAATTTGTCAACTTGAAGAAAAAGGGTGGAGATGTTGCATTTGGAGATGACTCATCTACCAAAATACCCGGAAAAGGAATTGTAAATCTTGAAAGTGAAATGTAAAAGCATGAAAAGTCATATTGGTTGAATATATAAAGCATAATCTCCTCGGTGTCAGCAAAATATGTGATCAAGGATACACTCTTACGTTTGACTCCCAAAAATGTAAAATCAGAGAAAATAACTCAGGAAGATTGGTTGTAATTGCAACAAGAAGACCAAACAACATACACATCCTAGACGTGAAGAAGAGAGAGAAGACAAAAGCCACACAAAATTATTC
This sequence comes from Picea mariana, assembly GCA_032191745.1. NCBI lineage: Eukaryota > Viridiplantae > Streptophyta > Pinopsida > Pinales > Pinaceae > Picea > Picea mariana. The sequence continues at coordinate 67,051 of JASDQU010736110.1, read as the reverse complement.
CAAGGAAGAAAAGGTCCTAAATACCAAAAATAATGATGAAGTATTATTGAGTGCCACATGTTCAGGGGGAGTGGCCCCAAAGAAGAAGGTCACCTTATTTCATTGAACTTAGGGGGAGCAACCCCACCCTTTTCCATTGATGTCAAAGGGGGAGAGAAATTGGGATCATGATGACAGGGGGAGAATGAGTGTTTCCATCAATGACAAAGGGGGATATTGTTGGAAAATTGGTTGTTGTCATTGATGTCAACCCTAGTCATTGGTTGTAGTCATTGATGTCAACCCTACCCATTGGATTTTGGACCCCACGGTTGATTGAAGTAGATAGACATGAAGTAAATTACACATGTAGATACAACAGCCATGGACGGATAGTATAAGTCATGCCACTTCCGGTGGTATGTGGCACGTCACATGGATGCTCACGATTGAGGAGAAATGAATTTTTGAAGATGACAATATGAATTGAAGCAGAAACTACATGTCGTCCCTAATGTTAAAAGGAAGTGACATAAAGGGTATAAATACATCTCATTATACATTCATTTTTCAACACACACAAGTTTGTTAATGAACAAGGATATATAAGTCGAATCTCTAAGGAAATCTGAAGTAAAGAAGGCCAAATTTCAAGGGAGGATGAAGTCTTTTGGTGATGTGTTCTAAGGTATGTTATTTATAGGTCATCTTACCATTTCTACTATAAACTTTTTTCTAGAACAATTCAGATGGTGAAATTCGAAATCTATTGAGAATACATATCTAGGTACCTGTGTTAAAAATTTCATCTCTTTATTCGTTATAATTTTGGAAATACACTCTGTGGAAGATAGGGTTTTTGACTAGTCCTGAAGCTAGTCATAAACAAGTGTTCCGGGTAAAACAGTCATAAAGTCTTCATAGAGAATCCAAATGAAGTGAGACCAATTTCATTGGAAATAGTATGGGATGTAGTTTCCTATGTATGAATTTCAGAATCGGATGTTAAATATTGAACATGGGGCATGTTGCACAGGTTCTCTCTCCTGAATAAACCAAAATTGAATAAGGTCTACCATTTTCTCTATAACTCCTTTTCTGGGAGGATTCAAGGAGTGAAACTTGGAGGAGTTTCATAGAATACATTGAGTAATATTATCTATGGGATCAGAGTATTCCAAGAAGTGAATAATTGAAGAAGTTGAAGAAGTCTCAGGAAGCATTATCAGGTTCTATGTGATGGTTGGTTGATGGTGATAATTTAATGTAAATTTTTATTATCTCTCATATATTCTTGGGTGGAAGTAACGGGCAAGGATGGAGAGGTCAACCCTCTCTTGATATTGGAGGATTGTATCTCTCTTTGGAGGTTTATCCCTCCCTTTATATTTGGAAGTTGTAGCTACCTTTGGAAGTCATTACTTCCTTTGAACAATAATACATGATTAATTCTTATATACTATGCATGGTGTATTGGTGTATCTCTTATACTATTCTTCATTGTTCATTGGATAGTATTCATTGTTGATTGGATATAAATTGAATACATGATCTGATTGAAGTACAAGTTCAAAAATACTAATTGTTCTAATTCGGATTCACCCCTCTCTCAGTACTTCCAACATAATATTCATCTATGGGCATCTTCTTTGATGTAAATAAGAGTGAGTGAATCGCTATGTGTGTTTAACTAATTTTTTTAGTTAAATAACAACGTAACACATGTTGAAAATAAATTCACTAATCTACAATGGCACTTTTACAATAGCAAGGAAGAATCTAAATTGGCATCATCATCATCTTAAAAAATCATTTTATAAAATTATGTTGATGATGAAAATCAATGATGATGACAATGTTGATGATGATGACAATGATGAAAATCGTCATTGTCATCATCACAATCATCGACATTGTCATCATAATTCTCATGATGATCATCATTATTCTCATTGTCATCAAAATCATCATCATCCTTGTCATCATCCTCATCGTCATCCTCATCAACATGATCAACCATGATACATTTTAACACCCTAACCCATTGGTACACCTTAATGAAATATTTTGACCTTGAAAGACCTTGACACACCCTGACACCCTTAACACACCTTCATCATTATTAGATTGAACTTGATGCACCTTCACACCCTTCACAAAGCTTGAACATTAACGATTATGACCATAGACATATGATGACCCTTAAAACAATTGTCTCCTAAAACACTTTAAATGCAAACAAACTAACACCTTTATACACTATAAGCCCTAGCAATTTTGATTATGAACACACCATGATTCCTAACACCCTAATCCATTAGCACACCTTAATCCCTAACCACTATGACCCCTAACCCTTATCACCCTTATGGTTCACGAAGATGTTATTATAGATGAAGCACTTCAAGGATGTTAGTGATGATCAACTAGAGATTGACCCTACCACCATGTCTACTACACTAGGTACTATGAACAAGGTGACTTAGAAATTATACTTTTTATGTTCATATAATATGAACGAAGTGACTTATAAATGGTTTTATTTAATTCTATATGTGTGTCCTACTTAGCTACAAGCACGAAGGTGTATTTTTTGTTCTCAACAACCACCTAAATCAAGAGAGGAAGAGAATCAAGAAGAAAATGCCAACATCTGAATTATGGACCTTCTATAAAAAAAAATCCTAGAAGGAAATATTGTAGTACACAAATGTGTTGTATCATTGATTAATGTTGACATATATTAATCCAAAAAGGATCTAGGGAAGACTAAGGATAACTCATAATTCACAGAAACAACTCAGGAAGTTCAGAATGGCCTCAGTCCTCAAAACTTGGTAAAATTCACATCATCGCGAAGAGTGCATCACAAGATTTCCAATGGAGTAAACGTCTCATCAAACGGAGTTACGGATCAAAAGATATTTGCGGTCAAAGTTTTGTTCAACCTAGCCCAATCAGCAGGGATGAGTCAGCATCTGTACTGCCAACGTCATCATCAGTACGGATGATGTCATCATCTGTCTAGTGTATGTGGCACACATAGAGGGAGACATGTGTCATGCATGATTTCAGCCTGGTGACAAGGTAGCACTAGAGGCTGCCACGTGTCACTCATTTTCAACATTTTCAGGTCAACATGTGGACCAATGAGGAAGTGCCACATTGCAGTCCGTACAACCATGTGGAAACCTATACGGGACGTAGTAGATATGTGGAATTCGTACAATACGTGGTAGGTTCGTGTGGAAGGTAGATGATGTGGCAGGATGACTGTACAAGAGGATGACGTGGGCCAATAGTGTTGGGTATGTGTTATATTATTTGCATGAGTAGTAGTGTCTGAGCGTATGCACCGAGCGTGTAGGGGGGTTAGAGGAGGGGGGGAAACGCCCCACAAAAAAAAAAAATTTCCTCGAGAAACATGACACCTACCTCGAGAAACGTGTCATGTATTTAGGTGGTTTTTTTGGCACATGGTTTTTGCCGATGGTTTTCTATTTTCGGTTAAGGAATTAGGGTTTTGGACTAATATAGGTCATTGGGTTAGGGTTTTGGATGCCGCTGGATCCTATATGTATATTGTATTGTAAACAGTGTAACACAGTGAATGAACATAATATATGCTGATTTTCCAGGGTAAAAATCTCTATGTAATGTTTGTATTTGACATTGTATCTTTTATGTTCTTTTTTGAATATCTGTTTACAGTAGACATTGTACAAGGTTAGAATTTACAAATAGGTGGCTACCACATGGCCTAGTCATGGGCTGCCATGTGGTAGTGGGAAAATTCCCAATGAAGGCCAACTACCGGAAATCCAAAAATAAAAAAAGGGTTGGCTGGCGCCAACCCCCACCCCCCCAATCCACCAAAGTTAGTCATATTCCGCCATATCTAGTTAGCAACAAAAAATTTGCTAGCGAGATCGTTAAAATTAGTGGAGAATGTGTTATGGTTACAACAATAAACCAAAGGGAGGAGGCCCGTGGGCTTGACCCTAGGACCTCCCCCAACAACTTTCCCTTAATACATATCTTCCAACCAATGGGCCAAACGGTCATGTTGGTTAATACGCCTAATTTTTTCATTTAAAAACTGACCTTTTCCAGTACATGGGGAGGAAGGTGCGTGCACCAGTTCATACTGGGCATGGATTTCAATGCAGGAGTACTGAAATTAATGCAAGTTGTAGGAACGGAAATCGAGACAAAATTTCTCAAGGGGATGAAAGTGCCAGATTCAGATCGAGGTGTGTAGATAGTCATTTTTGGGTAATTCAATGCCACAAATCCATTGGTGTTGTCTATTTTCTGATCTGAGCAAATATTATACAACTTAACTATGGAATGAGGTATACTTATGTATTTTGCCAAATTCTTTTGTTGAGTTAATAAAAAGGCATGCCCATTTCAGAGCAGGACCCGGAGACGTGGTCCACCAGGGATGAACTCTGTTATCAATTTTTTTGTGTTCATATCGGATGCATATGTCTTTTCATTATTGATTTATTCCTTCTTTATGGTGCACTTCATTTTATGCTCATTTAATAAAATTCTTTAATAAGTCACCTCGATGAAAAGATCTCGGATCATGTTGGTATCAGAGAAATCATCTTTGACTTGAATTGTTGAGTGTGAATGCTTACTAGGGCCAAGCATAATGTTAAGAACCTATACCAGATCTACAAATATACTTTAGAAATAACCAAGAATAAACCATAAACCATTCACCATAACAATTAACACAAGAAATATCCAAAACCCTTGAGGTAGGGTAACACCATATATTAATCCTTATGGAAGGATAAAACTCCTCAAGCAATCCTTGCTTGTACAATCACAATATTCTTCAGTATGTTTCATTACATTGCCTACACTTCTTTATATAGCTCTCCCTATCTCCTAGTAACCTTCTAGAGAGCCTTCTCACATTTATTACATCCAACTACCATAGTGGACCTTTATTAATATAGTGGACCTAGTCCACCTTACATTGAATGACCACATTCCCATATATTAAATGACTTCCAC
>JASDQU010736110.1:0-26809 GCA_032191745.1 Picea mariana | reverse complement strand
TAATCCCCTATTTAATTAATGCTTATGTAGATATAATATGTGGCTATAGCCAAGCAATGTAATATGCGAAGTGTATTTCCTTGTTTTATTAATAAAAATGTGATGCTAGCTATTAAGGGGACATAGACAAGATATGGGGGATGAATTAATCCACAAGAGGGGGGATTGTCTAGGATAATGGCCAAGAGGGGTCCAAGGGGAAAATTACCCATGTATATTGATTTAACCCATTTTCCTAAATTTTCTATTTGTATATGAACCTTCCCCTTTATGATTGAGTGTTCACAAATCCAATCATTGAATACATGTAAAAGGGTGGGTGTGAGTGGTCACCTCCCAAAGTTATTGGGCACATGGGGGTTGAGTACAATCAGCTTGGGGAAGAGTGTGAGTGAATAAAGGAAAGAAAAAGGGAGGAAATTCCTATGGGTTGGGACAACAAGTGGGGGGAGTCAAGTTTGTGTATGGGAATCAAGGAGAGATCAAAGAAATAGATCTTGAAGATGATGCAACCATGGAGGGAGAATTCTAGAGAAAGCAAGAGCGTAATTGGAGCGAATTGGAGCGTAATTGGAGCCAGGTTGTTAGGCCTAAAATGTGAACACCTATGTGAGTTGACCTAAAACAACAAGTGTTTTTTGTTAGTTTTTTGATAGTTTTCATAGTAGCGGTTTCCCTTGAGTTCCTAGCTGAGAGATTCCTAGTTTCCTATGCCAGAGAGACCTTGATAAACGAATGGGACACTCAAGGGACTGAGATCAGTGAAGGGGTACATTCCTTGGGTTGGACAGGTCAAGAGGGAGAGATCTGGTGGAAAATCAAGATAGTTGTAGGAGAATATCAGTTGGGTTGAGAGTTTATGAGTTGTGAGTGGACTATGAGAGACCACCATCTTTTTTGGATTGATAGCATCATCGCATTGGAGACAGGATGTTGAGAGTTGGAACAGTTAGTCTATGGTTGGGTGGAACGTCCATCCCAAGCAACTGGTTGCACAACTGTTGTGAAAAGATAAGTGTTTTATCGTGTTGTTGTGTTAAATTATGTCTTTAATTATTGTGCATGAATTATGTGTATTTGGAAGTGATTTATATGTTGCTATGATGAGTTTTTTAGCTACATTTCAAGTTGATTATTAGCATGTTGTAGATACTTCTATTTTTTGGTTCTGGATTGTTATCCCCTAGCCTAGGTATAACTAAGGAGATTATGTCTTTAGGCCCATAGGTCCTAGACATGGAGTACCGAGAGCCATATTGACTTGAGCCTAGCCTTGGAGGGCCCATCTTTTTCTTTAGCGCCTCCATCCTATCAGCAACAACAACATCCATCCCATCGGCCTGGTCCTTCAACAGCAGTGGTTCTTGCTCCATGAGGTAATGAGTCAGGGTATCATGGTATGTGTCACTATGATTCTTAAAACATTTGAATATGTGCATTTAATTCTTTTTGCTTCATGACGTGTGCTTGGACTTTATGCCTTTCCACTTGTCCATACATGGGGGTCTGACAGAATTCCCTAGCAAGTTGGTTCCCTTAGGAGTGAGTTGCCACAGTGTGGGTTCATGAAAGGGAATCATCCATTCCCACCATACTTATCTCTTTCCATCATTTTCCCTCTCATCCATCCCATACATTGGTTCGGGCACTGGGTTTTCCAAGCTAGAAAAGGGTTGTACCTTGCCTTATGGGAAGAATGGGATAAAGGCCTAGAGGGTAAAAGTATCTGGAAAAATATGAAAGACAAAAGAACAAAACCTTCAGATGCTTTGCCCAGGGATCCCCAAGAAAGAAATAAAAGGGTTCTCAGCAAGAAATGGAGGGACCCATAAAATAATAAACTCAATACCTAGTTGGAGGATAGGGGGTCTCATCACGAGCCAGCCTATTAGTTCCATGGGCATGTAGCAGTATGAAACTACCATTTAGCTAGTCACCACACTAGGGTAGTGGTTCTTGGTGGCATAACCAAGAGAAAGGGGGTCTCATCATGAGCCAACCTTCTCATCTCCGTGGAATGCTTGTGGGTATCACTGTCACCACTGGTCACCACACCAGGGTAGTGTCCCATGGCTATTCTCTTGAAAGAAAAAGAAATAATACAAAAAATTTTAAATGGAATTGAATGGGCTTAGAAACACTTGCATCCATGACAAGGTGCATCTCACCCTCTTTAGAGGCACCCACAGGTAAGCCATACATTTCCCTGTCATCACTGCACCCATTTCCCAAACATCCCCTTACCACCTCATCCACTTACATGACCTAGATTGGTCTTCACCTGGAAACATCCCACATCTAAGGATAATTAGCCCAATAGGACATCCCAAAACCCTCTCCAAACCTGGCTTGTAGAATAGCATAACGTCTTTGAGCACTTGTCTCGGAAAGGGGGGTTTTATGCACATGTTTAGATAGCTTGATTATTAGATGTGATTGGAATTGCTATGATCCCTGTGACTTATGAGCCCATGGAGGGCGTACTTGTTGTTGTTGTAGGACCATGCTCGATGGGCAGGTACCATGGGGAGATGATTAGCTCGGACCTCCATAGGGATAAAATCCCACCAGATGGATGTTGAGACTTCAACAAAGGGCATACATATACAAGAGGCTTGCACTGGAGAGAGAGGAGGATGTTCCAGCAGAGGCAGACTAGTAGGCCTGGACCCAGGGGGGGGTTTTCCATCCCACATGATATTGACCCGTGAAGGCCCTTAACGTCATCATTCATAGCCTTGACATCACCTAGTTGAGGTGTCCAGCTTGAGGATAGTTTGGGTTGGCATGTGTGGCATCTCTTGAGGGGTTTTGAGCCCCAACGTTTCACTTGGAGGGCTAGCATTCCAACATAGAGGCTAATGTCACCCTAGGAGGGGCATGACATCACCCTAAAAAGATCAAATTAGGGTTTTATTTGTCAAATTTATGTCAAAATGAATTTTCTCATGTAAATTGGCCATGTCGACCTTTTTTGACCTAATTTTCTAATTAAAGGTCATTTTCACTGTATAAATAGGGGATTTTCCCCTTGTATTTTTTCATCAATCAATCACTCACAAGTGAGGTCTAGAATTTGTGCCCTACTTAAGGGTTATTGGCTAAAATTTTAGGCGCACTTCTTGGAGGCGGCTAAATTTGGTGTTTTTTGGCATTTTCTTAGTGGAAGGTCTTCAACTAGGCTTATTTCTAGATTATTGTTGGTGAATGTAAGTAAATTTCTGCAATCCTTCTTTGATTTGAATGGTTATGTTACATTTACTTTGCATTTCTTCCAATATTATTAAATTGATAGTTTAAAACCCTAGGAGAACAAGAACATGTTATTGTCCTTGTCTTAACAACTTTTCACCTACTAGATTGTGCTAGAAACCCTACCTTTTGAAGCATTGTACTAGATCCCTGTCATTGCAGCACTCTAATATCATTTTCTTCACCAAGCCATTGTTTGTTTCAATCTTGAGCTAAAAAAGAAGGAAAACTGCTAGGGCCTAGGCTTACCTACTTCCTAGTAGTCATTTTCCTTCTAAGGCTTGTTGATTGAGGCCTTGGGTTACCAACACCTCAATCACCATCCTTATTTGTCCTTAGCTCTTACATTATCATTTGTTTCCTTCAAGTTTTATGCTGCAAAGTGACTCTGTTAGCCCTAAAAGGAACTGATTTAGACCTTGAATTTGATTGATTGATGAAACCAACCCTTAAATATTTTACCTCAAGCAACCTACTAACCTTTCCTAACCCTAGATTAGACTAATTCACTAATGTTCTTGATTTTGTTACAAAATTAAGCTACAACCAATTATTACAACAGTAAAAGCACTTAAAAGCAATTGCTACAATTGATTTTTACATTACTTAATTAGCTTATGACAAGTGCTAGTATATTGCTATTGTTGGGTTATTATTTTTGGTCATTGTGAAGCTCTTTTAAGGCATTTATTGTGAAGCTATCATCTTATATACATTTCTGTTATAAAATTGTGTTTGCTTCATCTTGCATCAAATTATTGCTTGTATTGAAAAGTCCAAGGTTTTATGAAGCACTAACATCAAATTGTTCTTGCAAAAGATATTTTTTTCTTGTTGCTTTGTTCTGGGCAGATACACCTACGCATATCATTGCTTCATTGATTAAAACTTTGGGACTTTCTGATCGATGTGACTTGTGAGAGGGGATATATTTTATTGACACTTTAACCTTTGCCTTCTCAAACCCCTAGGTCACTGGGGACGTCTCCCTTGGGCTATCATCCCCAAATAGAAAGAGGTATCTTATTAAGGTGACAGTGATAGGATAACCTCATGTTACGCCAATTTTCCTTCCCTTAGCCTTTCCCTTCATGACAAATAAAAATTGCGCAATAACATGGACAATAGCTAAATCAGTTTTGATTTCGTAGTTGTAAGCTACAGGAAATCAACTAACTGTAAATGAATTAATTTAGTTAGAAAAAATTTCATTTTTTTAAATAGTATTCCACACTGTAATGTCGCTCAGATGGGTTGGGGGACGTTACATTATGGTATCAGAGCTTATGTTTCAAACAATAGGCTTGTATGGGCCAAGATGGCTACGAATTTGTGAAATTGTTGTTGCAGATTTTGTCTTTAACCTATTTGGGGGGGAAACGAGATTTTAGAGAGAAATCCCCAATTTCGTGAGTGAAATATGAGTTTTAACGACTTCAGACAATTTGATAGGGTTAATGGAGTAGAGTGGTGAAGTTGCAGATTGAAATTTGACCTGGAATGATCAAAATTTGTTTTTTAATGGCCGCATGTAGAGTTACAGGCAGTTTGGAGAATCGATAGTTGAGATCATGTTTGATATCATGATTGATGACCGAGATTCATCATGATAAATTCAAAAATTCCTAAGGATTCTACCATTTGAAAGGTTGATGGGATCAATGACCAGGATTAAATCAAGGGTTGTGAAAGGGATCCAGACCATTTTTCTTATCCAAGTGACCTTGGGCTTGAGTCCACAGACTTAACCAAATATCAGATAAGATTTAAGAGTGTAGCCTTCTGGGGCTTTTCAAAGTTCCATATGACCAAGGTCATGGAACCTTGCACTATGCTCGAAGGGAGCTAAGCCTTCTAAGCTTCAGAAATTCAGAGGTTTGAAGCTCTGGGATGTTATAACTTCACAACACTCTAATACTGTCGAAGACAACCTGCCGACATGATTACCAGAGAATTTGACCAACAATTGATGGTTTCTTATCCGTTATTGTGGAATCCACCTTATCGTTAAACCCTGACCAACTTTTCAGTCATGAAGTAACATGATCTGTAGATCTAAGGATCTTCGAAATCCTTTCTGACCATTGGATATACACTACGGTCAAATTTGGCGTTGACCCACTCTAGGAGTAAAAAGGTGTTAAATGACCGAAATCCCCAAATCCAAAAGTCACGAAGTAATGCGAGTTGTAGATCTAAGAATCTTCAGAATCCTTCCCGACTATTGGATATACACTACGATCAAATTCGGTGTTGACCCACTCTGGGATTAAAAATGTGTTTAATGACCGGAATCCCCTAATGTCGAAGTTGTGAAGTAACATGAGCTATAGAACTAAGGCTCTTCAAAATCCTTCCTAACCATTGGATATACGCCACGATCAAGTTCAGCATTGACTAACTCTGGGAGTGAAAAGGTGTTACACGATCGAAACTCGCCGAATGCTGAAGTTGTGAATTGACATGGGTGTTACACATTATTGTCATCATCCCTATGACCGTTAATGATGTAAACCTATCTTTTGTGATGTAAACCTATATGTTACCTTCAGAGGGGTCAATAGCCTGAATCCCTAAAGAAAGAAGGGAGAAGAACTTTCCCTTAGAGAAGAAGTTGTATTTTCCTTTCTAAAAACCATATTTTGGAGGATTTCCCCAGGTTTCTATATACATAGGGTGCAGAAATGCCTTATTTCTGCAGGTTTATCTATAGCTAGGGTGCGGAGTTTCCATAGGCTGCACTATAGCTAGGGTACGGCGGCCTTCGTACGTGGGAAATACGAGCATTTTCTCGATGCTTCTAGAAGGAGAAGCTTCTATGGTGAGGTGGCCTCCGAATGGTTTGGATCTTACTCGCTTTCATGATTTAGTGGGATCATCCTAACCTCCTCACCTTATCCTCTTCAGCTTATAAAAGGAGAGGAGCTCTCATGGAGAAAGTTAGCTTGAGCTTGATTGGGTTGGAAAGTTCTTGAGTCTTTGATATTAGAAATTTGTCTTGAGATTGTTAGCTTGGTATGTTGGCTTTGAGCTTTGCTTTATCAAGATAGAATGTGAGTAACTATCAGATCCATGGTCTCAGAATATTTGGAGCAAGAAGTGTGTGGGAAGCAAGGAACTTTTGGAAGGAACCTGACGACATCAAGGCATCTGGTTGTATCTTTCTTCCACGTTATTTAATACAAATATACTTTTCTTTCCTATATGAATGTTATTTGTCCATATTGTATGATTCCTTGATCACGTACATGGTTTCATATCAAATAGACTCTGTTATTCTTGTCTTCATTGGATTGTGTTTATTTGCAGATATTTCTCCATAAGCCTCGTGACGGATCTTGGATTGCATTGGCGAAGTCGTATCTTCAATATTTAAAAGGTATGTTCTACATCCATTTCTCATTTGATAATTGAAATTAAGGAAAGAGTAGTGTACCGTCTTGGTTTGTTCTAGTTTTGTAGTGAAGCTAGGGGGATTTATTTGTGTCTGCACTTAACAATTAGCCTGATAACAGTGGGTTGTAGATCTAAGGATCCTTAGGAACCCTTATCGATTGTTAGATTGAGTATAGTGGAAGGATAGGGTAAGCAGTATCTTTAACCGACAACAAGCAATCATCCCTTCTTTATAAAATTTCTGGTAGGTAAACCTTTGGGACTTAAATGAGTTAAGACATGTAAGGGAGGCGAAGTCACAAAGTAACGTGATCTATAGATCTCAGGATCCTTCGAGACCCTTCCAAACCATCAAATGAAAGTTACAATCATTCATCATTGACCCACTCCAGGGGTGAAAGAGTTTGGAATGGTTGGAATCCCTGAATGCCGAAATTGTGAACCAACGTGAATCATTGATCTAGGGATCCTTCAGGATATCTCTCAATCATTAGATCGAGTATAGTGGAAGGATAAAATAAGCAGTATTATTAAATGTCATATCGAGGGGAGGAATTCAGGAGAAATGCGGACCATAGATCAAGGATATGTTGGGATATTTTCTCAACCCTTCGATCAACTAGTGGGAGGAAAGCGTAATTACTTCGGTGAAGTATTGCTCCGAGAGATTCAAAGATATAGGAGGATGTGTTAAACGTCAAAGCACCAAAGCACCGTAATTTCCCTCGTCAAAGTGTCCATCTTCGATAGATTGTGAAGTAAAGAACAACCCCAGCCATCCATCATAACTAATGATTAAGCCAGAGTCGTCGATCATCAAGGCTTGGAGGTGACTAGGATTCGTCGGAGTTATGAGAATTTGATATCAAATAGTCCATCAAGGACATAGATCAATGGAGGAGAGAGAAAGCACATTTGAAGTTGTAAGGAAGTTAATTATCAGAAGGTCATGCGCTTTGATCAGGACCATCAGATAGATCGGCTACGTGTCGACATAGTATATGTGTGTTCAATTAGGAAGGCATTAACAATCGGTCATGTTAGAACATATGGACCATAGATATCGATGATTGATTAAGTTTTGACCGTTGATGAAAACGCTTGAGGCGTGTGAATTTAGTGTAAGACCCTTGCCAAGTCTAAATCTTGTGTTAGGCACAGAAAAATCTCAACCATCGAATCTAAGGGTGGATCGACCCCCACCACATATTTTGGAGTGAGAAGAGAATTAGGGACTTCAGGGCTCCGAAGATGTTGTAGACTTGTAAAAGAATGATGTGGGGTCAAAGGCCCGATATTCGTGAAGTATTGCTCGGAGAGATTTTCCCTGCAACTAGCAACCACGTCATCGTCAGAGGATGATGACCCAGGTCATGACTGTGCCATGTCAAATGGTGTAATATAGGTGAAGATACATGGATACCACGTGGAAAAGGGGATGGCCATTGGCCAAAGGTGCCCCGAAAAATTTCAGAAGGCTATAAATTTCAAACCAGAGCTCGATTTTGGGCAATTTTTCAGTCATTAGGAAGTTTTTTTGGGGAGGAATGCATCAAGAAAATCAAAATTTGAATTGGTGCAAAATGTCCTTCAAAAATTGATGAAGAGATAACCTATATCCTATATTATGAAATAGTTTATGCTATGCATATTTCTAACAATAATTATTATATGCACATTTCTTGCAGAATTAGAGGTACATAAAGGAACTTTAGTTCTTATAAGAGGACTAGAGTTATGGAAGATGATCGAGGATCTTATAGCCATGAGGAAGAGTTCAGAGGTCTGTATGCCAGCATGGGGAATGCTGAGAGAGATTCAAACAAAAGAACAGATAGGAAAGAGCTTGTCACTATGAGAAGCCTACATAGGGATGTGTAGAGCTACAGGGCTGATAACGAAAGGATTATGAAGGATCAAGAAGAGATACTTCAAATCTTAAATATGTTGCATAAGAAAGTTAACAAGGATTATGGCACCAAGCAAACAGCTTGTGCTATATAAGTATCGAAATATAGATCCCATAGAAAAAGAGATGATCATGGAAATGATAGGTAGTCAAGAAGCATGAACAGGCGCCATCATTCTCCAAGGTATTCCACTAGAAGAACTCATGTAATATCAAGGCCAGGATGCAGCCCAAGTGTGGCTCCTGTTCAAACAAAAAAAATAAGGCATGAGGCAGACATCTTGAAAGGTGAACTCAGGAAGATCAAGCTACCAAATTTCAATGGTGAGCACGGGAAAGGAGAAGAGGCAAAGGCATGGTTGTTGGAAATGAAGAAATATTTCCAGTTGCATGATTACCCATCCTGGGTAGAAGCTAGAATTTCCACTTACCATCTGCAAGGAAAGTCATTCATATGGTGGGATCAACTTAAGCAAGCCAATAATCTCGATGAAAAAAGGATCTCATGGAGGAAGTTCAAAGGATATTTCCAAGATAAATATTTTTCCGAGCATTACTATGAGAGAAAGATCAAAGACTTCTTTGAACTCAAGTTGGGAACCATGATAATGGAGGAATATGAGAAGTGGTTCTTTGAATTGTTGAAGTATGTTGACTTCATCAAGGATGAGAAGGTTAAAATACAAATATTTCTAAGTGGGTTACCCTCCTTCTATAGTGAGAAGATTCAATATGAAAACCCCAATACCTTGGAATAAACCATAAGGAGAGCAAGGAACCTTTATGAGAAAAGCAAAGGAAGGCTAGTTTTCCAAAAGGATTGGAATGACAAGATGAAAGGGAAAAAGGATCAAAGGAAGAAAGGTTATAACTCCCAAGAAAATTAGCAAGGCCAGACAACCCAAAACGAGCAAAAGAATGTAGATTCATTTGGAAAAAGGCCAAGGCATCGACCTATTCAATGTTGGGGATGTAAGGGGAATCACTTATATAGGGAATGCTCTCATAAAGGGAAAATAATGAGGAATTTACACAACGTTCAAGAGGCTGAAACAGTGAAAGACATGGGAGTGACCAACTAGACTGCTCTACATACCTTTGATACCATATAATGTGACCAACTCGAGGGTCGTTGATGACGATGAGAAGATTATCAGTTTCATACACCTGGAAGGTACCTTCAAAGACTACTTAATTGATGAAGATCAACATGATAAAGAAATGAATGCAAATGTTCCTGGCTCAATCAATCAACAAATTTAGCAAAGAAGAATCAACCCGATAAACAACATCCCTAAAAGTGTAATAAGATTGGAAAAACTCTATGATCTTCAGGATAAGTTTAAGAAGGTGACAAATTATAAGACTAACAAATCATAAATGAAAATTGAAGTGATAAATTTGGGATCAGATAACACACCTCAGAACATCAACCTAGGAAAAAAAATGTTCCTCTGAAGAAAGACAAGCCTTCATGAATTTGTTTAAAGAATACAAATACATATTCGTTTGGATATATGATGATCTTAAGACCTACAACACAAAAATCATTCAACATGTTATCCCTATGAATCCACAAACTAAGCCTTTTCAACAGAAAATGAGAAAAATGCACCTGAGCTTAGAACCACAGGTAAAAGTAGAGCTTAACAAGCTATTAGTTATCAAGATAATTTTTCCAGTCAAGCACACACAATGGATCTCGAATTTGGTACCTGTAAAAAAGAATATTAGGGGTATAAGACTCTGTGTTGATTTCAGAAATGTCAATAAAGCTTCAAAGAAAGATAATTATCCAGTGCCTCCTATGGAGTAGATTCTTTGGTGCATCTCTGGTTCGTAGATGTTCTCATTATTGCATGGTTTCTCTAGTTACAATCAGGTTGTAATCGTCCATGATGATCAGTTGAAAACTTCTTTTCGAACTAAATTGGGGGCTTATGCTTATAGGAAAATGCCTTTTGGATTAATCAATGTAGGGGAAACCTTTCATAGAGCCATGGGCATAGATTTTAGGGGACTCATTGGTGAATGTGTAGTAGTATATCTGGATGATTTCATTGTCTTCTCGAAGGGTAGATCATATTACTCATCTGAGGAGAGTTTTCAACAAATGCAGAAGGTATGGAATTTCAGTCAACCCCCAAAAATATGTATTCGTTGTTGATGAAGGCATGTTGCTAGGTTTCATTGTATCTAAATAAGGAATGATGATAGAACCCGAAAGAACTCAAGCAATATCTAAAATACCTCCTCCCCATAATAATAAATCTATGCAATATTTTATGGGTAAAATAAATTTCTTGAGGAGATTCATTCTCAGTTTTGTTGAAACTATAAAACCACTCCAAGACATGATAAAAAAATGTGCATAGTTTAGATGGGGACCTAAAGAGAAAGCAACATTTGAAAAGATCAAAACAAAAATAACTCAGGCTCCGACATTGATGAGTCCCAACTTCAACAGAGATTTCATATTATACAAGTTTTCTTCTGATATTGTGTTTGCAATTGTTTTGACACATAAATATCAAGATGGAAATGAATACCTGATTTCTTTTATGAGTTCTAGCTAGCAAGGAGCAGAGTTAGATTATCCTGAAGTTGACAAGCAATCCTATGTTGTTTTTAAAGAGGTCAAAGACTTCATACCTTACCTAATTTAATCTAGAACCAAAGTGATTGTCCCTTACCCAACTATGATAAGTATCTTAGTACAAAACGATATGGGAGAAAAGATAGAAAATTGGATAACAACCCTTCGAGAATATGACCTTGAAATAAAACCTGCTAAAATTGTCAAGGGGCAAGGGATTTGTAAACTAGAAGTTGAATCAGTACATGATAAGGCAGAGGAGGATGGATTTTACCAAGATCAAAGCCTATTTAAGAGGGAAGTTTTGTTAGGGACCTAACCCTTCACGTAGGTAGAATAATATATTCTGATGTAATAAAGGTCAATATTAATAAGGCCTAGCAATAAGGAATAATAAGTCCAATGTAAGAAGACCTAATAGAAGCTTCCACTTCTAGAAGGATCTTCCTCTAGATGGTTCTTTTGATAGACATATTTAGTATTAATAGGAGTCGAGGGTATGAGAACTTTTGTCTTGGATATTATTGTAATAGAGCTCTGCTCTGCTGGAGGTTTCCCCCTTGAAGAGGCAAGTGAACATTGATCTCAGTAATCAAAGTGCTCTTTCTGGTGTTATTCTAGTATCATTTTGGTATTATTGTGGTGTTGTTTTGGTTATATTGTTGTTCATCTTCCATTTCTAGCTATTTATTTATGTTTTTCATACTTTTTTATATCTAGAATATTACAAGTGGTATCAGAGAAGAAAATTGTGGCTTGATTTTTTTTCAGGGTAGAGATGTATTCCGACGTCTTTAAGCTATAGAGATTTGTCGTTACGTACATAAACTTGCGGTCAGGGATTTATACACGCAGGAAATAAAAGTGGTACTTGAGCACACATCTGTTGGCCACCCTTGTAACCCATGTTGGTACCCCTTCGAGTGGTAGTGCATCAGACATCACCTATATATGGATCGGCCTAGATTTCCTGAAGCCCTCCACAGATAAATCGATCGGCTGCATGACTGCTATAGTGCCACCGAGAACAAAACTTGGTAAGATACTCTCTAGTACCTGGTTAGTCAAGTAGTACGGCTAAGGGCATGGTCCAGCCTCCTTAGTTAGTGCCTTGAGATATTGGGTCGAGTACTACTTTTGGAACCCACATGTATATCAGAGAGCTTTAACACATGGAAAAACCTTGTCTGTAGAACCCTTGAATACCTAACCTTTGGGGATGGAAACAATAAAGACAAGATCTATTTCCGCGCAACTGTGTCTGCTGCATTCGAGTTTCCAAATTACTACACATTTATTCCTGATTAAGCATTTGGGCATTTCATCACTGCAGTATTCTTCAGATCGGAGTATAACTCCACAGGTGTAAAGAAAAACAAAACGAGTATGGATCCTGTTGGCACCATTATTTGAGACATATTCCATTGAATTTCTCTCTTCGCCCTTATCACATTCATACCTCTCATTTTTCAGCAAATGTTTTTACCCCACCTTCCCCTTTTTGGTTCCCTCATCATCATGGCCCATACCCATAGCCAAGAATTGCAAGCTTGCTTCAATACCTTTCACTCTAATTTCACAGAGACCCAACAAGAAGTGAGACAACTCAGTGCCAATATTGGCACCATCAATAAAAAAATGCATTCCTCCATCACCACCTCAATCAAGGAACTCAAACAAGACCTCAAACAACACATTACTACCCAGATTTAATTTGTCACTACTATGATCTACACCAAGCTACATATCCTTGCAGATCCTCCCTTATCTGACCCACCTTTGCATATCAAAGGTGAAACTTCCTCTCATTCCCATAATTTTCAGCGCCATCATTTTTAGTGTGACCTATGCCTTCTGCATGTGAATGTGACCAAATTTGATGGCTCAGATCCCAGTGGCTGGGTAACTCAAATGGAAAATTTTTTCTCTTTGTACGGAATTATGGATGAATTGGCTAAAGTCTGGTATGGTGTTGTCCATCTAGATCAAGAATGTTGGCAATGGTGGCAATGGATAAAAGTTGCCCGCCAAGGGTATGTTTCTTGGACACACTTTGTAGTAGAGATTTATGAACGCTTTGACACTGACACCAACCATTTACATTGTTTTACAAAGTTGAAACAATATGGCATAGTGGAAGACTTTATAGCTGCTTTTGAGCGAATGGATTTTCGTATAGAGAGAATGTCTGATGCTTTTTTCCAAGAATGTTTTATCAGTGGCCTCAAGGATGAGATTCGTGCCCATGTCCTCATGGCTCGGCCTCAGAGTTGGGTGGAGGATACTAAAAGAGATAAGGAAGCACAACAGGTTGTCTCTTCACAAAACTGAAAACCCTCCTTTATTCCTCACTCTAAAACAGTAAATACCACTCCTCCTTCTACTCCACTAAAGATCCAAAAATTGACCAGGGCTGAAATGGTTGAACGCCAACTCAAAGGCCTTTGCTATAATTGTGATGACAAATATTTTCCGAGATGCAAGTGTAAGGAACAAAATCTTTTTATGGCCATATTGGAGGATGTTTCAGAAGAGGATGTTGAATCTCCCCTTGTGTTTGTGTCACCTGAACATAACCCCTCCCTCAGACCCTCCCGAAGTAGAACCGTTTATTTCCCTAACGCATGGACATAACCCCTCCCTTAGAACCTCCTGAAGTAGAACCAATTATTTCCCTAAATGCTCTCACTAGAATCTCTACTCCTCAAACCCTTAAGCTAATTGGTTACATCAAGCATAGGAAGGTCATCATTCTTGTTGATAGTGGAAGCACCCATAATTTTATGCATCGCTGCATTTCCCAAGAAACTAATTGCTATATCTGTGTAGTCAATAATTTCCAAATCATGATTTCCAATGGTGGGTCCATGAAATGTGGAGGGCGTTGTGAAAATGTGTGTCTCCAAATTGGTGACTACCACCTGAAATCTCATATGTTTTCTATCAACATGGGAGGTTGTGACATTGTGTTGGGTGTAGAATAGCTAAGGACTTTGGGTCCCATTCTCATGAATTTTAAATAATTAACCATGCAATTTGACCAGGAGGGCCAACAATATAAGTTCCAAGGCATCACCATCAGTTCCCTAGAGATCATTAGTTCCCATCGCATGGAAAATATGCTCAGAAAAGGTCATTCTAGCGTTATTGCCCAACTCCATGCCATACAAGCAACTGAGACACTTTTTGTGTTGCAGGACCTCCAATCCATCCTCTATAAACATCAAGTGGTTTTTTCCACTCCCCAGGGACTCCCTCTTTCTCATGGTGTTCATGATCATTCCATTCCCCTTGTCCTGAGAAGCCTTCCTCCCAATATATGTCCCTATCATCACCTATTTTCCCAAAAAAATGAAATTGAGAAAATGGTTCAATAACTACTCAACACAGGTGTTATCCACCCTATTACAAGCCCCTAATCTTCTCTTGTGGTCATGGTCCTTAAGAAAGAAGGTTCTTGGCATATGTGTCCTGACTTCCGTGCCCTCAAAAACTCACCATTAAAGACAAATTTCCCATTCCTGTCATTGATTACCTCCTCGGTGAATTGAGTGGCACCCAATTCTTTACTAAACTTGATCTTCATTCTGGCTACCACTAGATCCATATGAAAGAGGTAGACATTCCTAAAACTACTTTTAGAACTCATGAAGGCCACTATGAGTTTTTGGTCATGCCCTTTGGCTTGTGTAATGCTCCCTCCACTTTCCAAAGCCTCATGAATCATGTCTTTTGTCCTTTTACCCATTATTTTGTCTTAGTTTTCTTTGATGATATCCTCATCTATAGAAAAACCTGGACAAACCATCTTGCTCATGTGGATCAAGTTCTCCATATACTCTCTCGGCACCAACTTTTCCTGAAATAGTCTAAATGTGATTTTGGCACCTCAGAGGTCGAGTACTTGGGTTATCTTGTTGGCAAGGTCAGTGTTAGGGTGGATCCTAAAAATATTGAAGCTATGAAATATTGGCCTCACCCAAAACTCTCAAAATCTTGCATGGATTTTTGGGCTTAACAGGTTATTATCGCAAGTTTGTTAAGAATTATTGAAAAATTGTGACACCTCTCACTGCACTCCTTAAAAAGAATTATTTCACTTGGACTCCAGCAGCTTCTCAGGATTTTCAAACCTTGAATATGGCCATGTGCACCACTCCAGTCCTGGCCCTTCCTGATTTCACAAAGACCTTTGTATTGGAATGTGATTCTTTAGGGAAAGGAATTGTCGTTGTCCTTATGCAAGAGGGTTAGCCTTTGGCCTTTACTAGAAAACAACTGTCTGAGTGAAATTTTGGCAAATCAATCTATGAAAAGGAAATTTTGGCTATTTTGCATGTCGTTGATCTTTGGTGCCCTTATCTATTGGGGCAATGCTTCCAAATTAAGACAGATCATTAAAGCCTCAAGTATTTTCTGGAACAACGCATTTCCTCCCTGGAGCAACAAAAATGGGTGACTAAGCTTTTTGGATATGATTATGAGATCATTTACAAGAAAGGAAAAGACAATGTGGTTACAGATGCACTTACCTGAAAATATGAAGATGAAGGGTCCTTTTTTTCTCTCTCCTTCATTGTACCAGATTGGCTCCAAGTTGTTCACCAGGAATGGCTACACGATCCCAAAAGTTCACATCTGATACAACAATTGCAGTCCATTTCTCCAGTTTCCCCAGGGTACTCTTGGCTCCATGATGAGCTTCGATACAAAGGCCGTTTGTATTTAAGTAAATAGTCAATACTTAAATCTACGGTACTTTCTAAGCTTCATGCTACACCCACAACTGGGCACTTCGGGTTTACCAAAACCTATCAGGGTCAAACATTCTTTTTTCTGGGATGGTATGAAATAGGACGTTCATAATTTTGTGGCTAAATGTGATGTTTTTCAATGCAATAAGGGTAAAACAGTCAAATCTGTTGGCACACTACAACCGCTTCTGATTCCACCTGCTATTTGGAGAGATATCTCTATGGATTTTATTGTAGGATTACCTAAATCAGACAATAAATCAGTCATCATGGTGGCAGTTGATTGTCTTTCCAAGTATGCTCATTTATGTTCTCTTCAACACCCGCTTACAACATTCATTATGGCTCAACATTTCATGGATTAGGCCTTCAAGCTTCATGGCATGCCGCATTGTATTTTTTTTTATCGCGACCCAACTTTCACCAGCAATTTTTGGCAAGAATTGTTCAAGCTGCAAGGCACCCAATTGCATCTCAGCACAGCTTATCATCCCTAGAATGATGGTCAAACTAAAGTTGTCAACAAGTGTTTGCAAACATATTTGAGGTGTTTTTCCTCAAAAAGGAAAAATCAGTGGGCTCAATGGTTACCACTAGATGAATGGTGGTACAACACTTCTTACCATATAGCTATGCACATAAATCCTTTTGAAGCGGTATATCGACAAAATCCACCTTCATTTCTCTCATATTTTTTAGGTGTCTCGAAGGTCCAGGTGGTTGACCAAATGCTTACAGTTCGAGAGGCTATTCTTTGTACCCTCAAAGAGAATTTGGTCATGGCCCAGAATCGCATGAAGCAACAAGCAGATTAAGGTCGCTCTGAATGTCAATTTGCAGAAGGGGATCAGGTGTGACTGCAACCTTACAAGAAAAATTCCCTCAAGGCTAACCATTGTCAGAAACTGATGCCCAAATTTTATGGTCCTTATACCATTCTCAAGTGTGTGGGACAGTTGGCCTATCAGTTAGCTTTTCCCGGTCATTCTAAGCTCCATCCTATTTTTCATGTTTCCTGCTTAAAGAAGGTGATTGGAACTAAGTGCCAAACTCAAACCAACCTTCCCGAGTTGGGCGAAGAAGGCTCCATTTGGCTACAGCCACAAGAAGTTTTGGACCAGCATGAGCGTCGTTTGTGTCAATGAACCATCAAGGAAGTGTTATTCCAGTAGAAAGATACAACTCCAGTAGATGCCACTTGGGAACCAACAACCATTCTGCAGCAATTTCCACATCTTAAGCCTTGAGGACAAGGCTATTTTTAAGGGGGAGGACATGTTAGGGACCTAACCCCTCACGTAGGTAGAATAATATATTCTGATGTAATAAAGATCAATATTAATAAGGCCTAGCAATAAGGAAGAATAAGTCCAATGTAAGAATACCTAATAGAAGCTTCCTCTTCTAGAAGGATATTCCTCTAGATGGTTCTTTTGATATACATATTTAGTATGAATAGGAGTCAAGGGTATGAGAACTTTTGTCTTTGATATTATTGTAATAGAGCTCTGCTCTGTTGGAGGTTGCCCCCTCGAAGAGGAAACTGAACATTGCTCTCAATAATCAAAGTGCTCTTTCTAGTGTTATTCTGGTATCATTTTGGTATTATTGTGGTGTTGTTCTTGTAATATGTTGTTCATCTGCCATTTCTAGCTATTTATTTATGTTGTGCATACTTTTTTATATCTGGAATATTACAAGTTTTATATATCCCTGTCACCAGGGACCAATGGTGTTATGAGATGAAATATATCTGACCCATGTAACTACTCCACATTATTTAGATACTAATAAAAAGAGATCCCTCATACTTAAGTCTATACAGTATCAACTCATCCAGGGAGTACTCTGCAAAATAAACTATGATGGTGTTTATTTGAGATGCCTAGAAAATGAAGACTCGGATAAATTCCTATCTGAACTTCATGATGGGCCTACTGGAGGACATTTTGGAGGTGATACTATAACCCATAAAATACTCAGGGTTGGATATTATTTGCCTACAATGTTCAAATATTTACATGCATATGTTTGAAAATGCCCAGAATGTCATAAAGTAGTTGGAAGAGAAAAGAAACACGGCTTGGATGTGATAGGGGAAATTAACCCCAATTCCTCTAAATTTCATAAGTACATCATAACAAAAACATATTATTTCACCAATTGGATTGAAGCAATCCCTTTGAAGACCATCAATGAAGGCCAGGTGATATCTTTCCTTGAATCTCATATCATTACTAGGTTTGGTGTACCTCAATCTTTAGTTTTTGATAATGCCAAATAATTCTCCTTTTTTAGATTAACTGAATATGCATTGGAATGAAACATTAAAATAAAATATTCAGCTAATTATTATCCACAAGGAAATGAGCTAAAAGAATCAACTAATAAGAATGTAATCAAGACCTTAAAAAGAACACTTAAGGATCACCAAAGAAATGGGCATCTAGCCCTCCCAAATTCCCTATGGGATGATAGATTCACATCAAAGTACTCCCTTGGAAATTATTCCTTTTTTCTAGTCTACAGACAAGAGGAAACCCTACCTACTCACACCTTCCTACCTTCACTACAACTTGCCCGATCTCTTCAAGATGAAGAGTGCCCAGTAATGCAACAGAGGTTAAATATGCTCCTCAAACTTGAAGAAGATAGGGAAAAGGCCAAAAGGAACCTAATGCAACATCATGAAATAATCAAGAGATGGTTTGATAAACCATCTGTAGGAAAAAAATATTTTCAAGACAGTGATCTTGTCCTCAAGTGGGATAAGGCAAATGAAATTAAAGGAAAACATACCAAATTCCAGAAAATTTGGCTAGGTCCATTTCAAATCCATAAAAAGATTGGACCAGGAAATTTTAAACTCGATACATTGGAGGGAGACGAGGAGGACATCCCTGTCAATGGAAAATTGTTTAAACAATACTTCTCCTAATCACCCTAGGTGATGTAGCTATGTACATAGTAGGTTCCCTTTTGTTTTGCTTGTAAATATTTTCATCTTTCCTTTCCTTGCTTTACCATGCTATATTTACTTTACTACAGTAATAAATATTCTGCTAACTCATTCCAAATTGGGTTTATTGGAGTTTTTGTTACAAGATAAACACTCAATCTGCATAAGAATGACTATTCAGGTGTCTTGGTAAAGATGAAACACATTGCATATTGTACAAAAGAAAATGAATTATAACTTATGGGAACATTGACTGGAAAGAATTCAGGATACTCTGTTATCAGGAGAACCCCAGACTATATTTAAAAGAGGTTCAAATTCTTAAATTGACAGGATATTTTTTATTTGTGTTATCACTCTCACTTCCAACTCACCAAGTCATAAACAGGAGCATGCACTAGCCACTAATGTATTCAAGATAATGCTCATGAGACTTCCCCATTTACGGTCGACTTAATGAATATTTTTTTGGAGAGGACCCATGAAGTTGAAATAAATATTGATACCCATATATCAAATCAACTCTTGTATCACCCCGCTTCCTTCTCACCCATTATGAAAAAATGTTACATAAATTACAAACAAAAAAGGTGGAATATACAATCTAAATAAATGGGAAGTTGAAATCACTAATAATTGTGTGGGAAGTACAAGTAAACATGTCGAAGCTATGGACATTTGTTGGAAGTGGGGTCATTCTTGTATGATACCAAGATAACTTCATTCGGGCTATGGACGCTCGTTGGCAATGAAGCAATGTCGGGAAAAAAGAGACGAGGAACACACATCGGTCTATAAACGGTCAAGAACAAGATTTTGGGGTCTCTCGATCCTCACATGTGTATAATCTAAGTTCCTCCCTTAATTATATCACTAGTATTATCATGAACATCATCGAAGCTAGTGCTACATTCTAATCTTTTAGAAAGAGTGAGTCTTATGGGATCCACGGTATAGATCCACCTATCAAATTTTAAGAAGTTATGTGGTTAAATATTCATAGTATGAAGGTAAATCTGAAATAGAGATAACTGGTTCTCCCAACAAGTCGCCATTTGTTGTGACTTACACAACATCCCATTGAAACTCTTGAGTTTTAGTGGATACCCACATTACCAAAATTTTGCAAGGTGCTACTCTTTCTACCCTAATGGTTATTCATTTATGAGATTGATGCTTGTATACAGATGCCAAAACGGATTTAATGCATAATCTACCAGTTGCTACTCAAATCCATCATGATATACTCTTCATGTGATTTTCCCCAACTGCTTTGGAGCCTTATGAAATTGAAACCACCCACAGCTACTTGGCCCCTCACCTCCTTACTCTTATGATCTCAATTAATATCATCGACTCTTGGCTCCCGACATCTTGATGTTCTCAAGTGTAAAATTCTTGATGATGACTCTTTAACAACGTCATCGTCAACAAATTCCTTTAGGAGATGGTTAATTGTAATCCAACATTCATTTCGATGATGATATCAGTGACATGGTTGTTTACGTTGTTGTCACTAGGGGGTTGTTCCTAATATGGTACAAACACAAGTTGGGCCCCACTTCTACCCAGTACCTTAATGAATTCTAAGACCACATCAGCTACATAGCCTCCCAGTCTTGTCCATATGACCTCGATCACATCTCGTTGACGCTTGGCCTCCAACTCTTTACTGTTTCACATATCTAAAACCCGACGATGATGCCCTTACAACGTCATCGCCGAAAAATTACTAGGTAATGAAATCCTTCGTAAGTTGTCTGTTGACACTGACAATGATATTCATATTTCAATGGCCACATCATTACACATGTGGCCAACTACTATAGTTTTCGAATTCACCCGGGTTATCTTAATGTGTTTTTTTCAAGTTGGGTCCCCGCCTTTCCATCCCGACGTTATTACACATATATATCATCCACGACACTTTATGCTCACACTTGGAAATATCCCTTTGGCTCATGCATTTCGTCGAAATATTTCATCATCAGAGAACAACATGAGCTTACTTGTGTTCTCCCTATGGGAACTGTCAATGACAATATTGCTCGAAACAAATCATTGACAATATAACCTCGGAGCCATTAGACGACCCAAATCAATCCAACGTCTAACGACTATATCTCAACCATTAATTTCCCATTTCTTTTACCTTATACATAAGTTGTTTATTTGATGGTGCAAAATGAAAGGGAAAGGTTTTTCATATGTGGTCTAATAGTATAGCCCACTATTTCTCCAAAATCCTTCAACACTTTTTCGTGAATATCCCATAATGAAAATATGTAGTCGTTAGAAAATTTCCTTGCCACCATTACTGACTAAGCCTGGTGTCATTTTTCATTGACGATAATATCGACACTCCCCTATGCTTATTAACTCCACCTCACCGACGATACAACAATGGTCATAACTACTAAGTTGTGTACTAGAAAATATTTATGGCTCATCGTAGAAATCTGGCTGAATCAGAGCTATAACACATTTTGTAGTAATTGCACAGGGTTTGGGTAAAGTGGGGAATATTATAACCCTGTTTAGAAGAAATCAAACTTAATTGACTGTGATACAATGAGAAATACACCAACGACGTTGTTGTGAAAACCTGTTAATTTGTTCTTTGGTTATAGTCTTCAAAACCACAAGTAATTTTTTTTTTAGATTATTATTAGGTATTACTACCCTCTTTAACAATTTGAAACTGAATTAATATCATTTTTATTGAGCATGTAACAAAATGTCTCGGTTGCATACCAGGAAGGGTAAATCCCAAATAATTGTTTTTCTCGCTCATGTTCATGGACTAGACTCTCTCAATATTTTCAACACAAATAACAATGATGGAAGAGAGTGTCACCCCAACTACTATGAAATTCACGAGATGCTCTAGAATGAGTATTTACCTTCCGACAATGGAGACATCAATGAGTACCGAAATATCCACAAAATGAACATTCACACAGTGTCTACTCGCCCAGAGCTCTTCCCTTACAATTATGTGGCGATATGGTGTTTTATCCATTTGGAAAAGGACACAAGTTTGATAGTAAATGCTTCAGGTGTTCTAATTGAATCTCTCAAGATGGAAGAAATCAAGGTTCAATATAAAATCCCAGAATGCATTATTTCACTAGATGAAATGTTCCTGGACAAATTCGTGGTCGATCACAATGAATTTGAAACTCTAATGGAAGATTGATTCATTGATGAAGAATGGCCATTAAATAAAGGAGAGAGACATGTCCCGACATAGTATCTGAAAGACCCATACAAGATGTTAAATGCAATGATTTGCAGACTCTATGGCAAGGAGACAATCACCCACTTCAGGATGGAATGGTTCTCGATGGCCTACATAGTGGCCAAAACCAGAAAAGCATTTAATTGGGTCGGTATCCTATAATTCAACATTGAAAATCGATTTTGGGAACCTCAAGGTATGAAAAATCATGGTTTTTACATGTCAACATACCTTATAAATGCAATCTTCATAGCTAATAGATTTTCAGCATTCAATTGGGCATGGAGCCTAGATCAGAGACCAATACATGTTTATTGTTCTCAGTCGTGGGAAGTGAATTGCAAAGAAAATTTTTACGACCTGTGCGATTATTTCCTCACTCCCCTGCATAAGGCCATCTTTGGTGTTCACCCACACTGAATTTCACCAGGAGCTATCAAATCCTTGAGAGGAATAGGAGATTGGTACATGAAAACATATTATACCTTCATAAGGGTTTTTGGGGGCACAGGACCACCACATATGTTACCCAAATATGTCCCTAATAATTTTTTGGCAAGAGATATTGCATACTAGATAGTAGAAAAAAGGAGCCACTGCCTACTTGTCAGAGAAGAACAAAAAATACTAGCCCATTTTCCCTCTTCACATTGGCCAATACTCTCTGCTGAAAAAGAAACAATCTGAAAAGGAGGTTCAAACCCTTAAGGAATTATGTCTATGTGTTACAAACCAGAAAGGGAATGACCCTCAAAATATGGTGTATGACCATATGAGGGATGTAAAGCTAGCACCACAGGTAATGCATGAAGTCAATTTTGCAAAAGATATCTTTAGGGAGCCTTATATTTCAAAGAGGTAATAGAGAGACTCACGACTGAAACAACTCGAGAAAATATTAAGAAGGAGGAAGAAGAAGATAGGATCTTGAGGATAGAATAGTTCAAAACCTTCCTCCAGAAAGACAAAGAAATAATGGAGGCTCAAGAACGTGAAAAAAAATAGAAAGAGGAAGAAAGAGCAAGGAAAGTTGAGGAAGCCAAAAAGAGATATCAACAGAGAAAGAAGGTCAAGGCCGAGAAGGAATAGACTGAGTTAGAAGGGAACAAAGGAGAAGAGCCATCCTCTAAACGAAATAATGGAGAAAATCAGTTGACACGGAGTTTAAGAAGAAAGAAGAAACAAGTACAACACAAGCAGAGGAAGAAAGGAAAAAGAAAGAAGATGAAGACAAGAGAAATGCTTCCAAATCCCCGGAGAAGGGTTTTGAGCAAGATAGTTCATTTGTGACAATAGATCTTGCCACAAGCATACTCAATGTTCCATTGGAGGAGTGCACTCCCCTGGCGACCATCCCATGAAATCTTTCAGTCACATCTATAGGTCTTGGGATTCAAGTGTAGTTGTTGTTGTAGGTGACTATTATTATAGCCACAAAACTAAGGCCATTGAAAAAAGGACTACCAAGAGGAAGAGAGGAGTTGAATGGATGATTTTAGGGGCTAAATTTTTCTCATGGGCTAATTTTCCATGGTTTTTCCAAAAATGAGATTCACTATTTTAAAAATGATTCGCCCAAATTCTATAGGATAAAATTATTTTACCTTAAAAATCACCAAAATTTTATAAAAACTATATAAAATCCTTAGAAATTTGAATATTTTTACAAAAATATCGCCAAACATCTATAGTTGGCATATGAAGGATTAGTAAGATTCTCCAAGGTTTCTACAATTTAAAATAAATTTCCATCCTTAAAATCATTCCTAGAGTTGAAACAAGTCATGGAACAACTGAATGGGTTATCAAGTGGAAAGCAGGGCCAGATCCCAATGACAACACACTACAAGCATCCTCAACACTCAATGCCTTTGTTGGTGCAAATGTTATGTCGGTTTATGAAGTAACAACAACCCTGGATACAACAAAAGAAGAATAATGGAACTAGAATCTTCCATTGATACAATTAAGGAGGATGTGGCTAGTGAATTTAAGAAAGAAGCCACGACAACAGAACAATCACATAGAGAATAACTAGTGAGACAATTGAAGCTTCAAGAAAGGGACTTAACAATAGAATTTGAGAAAAAGATAAACCTAAACCAAAAGATGCACCAAGAATAAACATAAAAATTCAAAGCCACGCATGATCAAGAAGTTGCAAGGCTCAATGGGGAACATTTAGAAATCAGTGCATATAATGAAAAGATAGAAGAACAAGTCTGAAAATTGCAGCAAGACAATCATATTCTAGATAAGACTATAGAAGAAAGCAAGACAAAAATAGTGGCCCTAGAAGTAATCGGAGAAGAAACCATAAAGGAAAATGAAACACTAAGAGATATGCAGAAAAAATTATTTCTCTTACTGCATAGCCTTCAAAAGAATTGGTCATACCACGTGAAAGTAGTTCAACAAATAAATGACATGAAAGGAAAATATCAAAAAGTTCAAAACACATATGACCATATTGTCCAATATCAGGATGTTTTTGATAATCCTCCCAGCAACTTGCCAATGTTTACAAATAAGGAAAAGATTAAAGATCAAAGTTTACTCGACACAGGGAAATCCATCCTCAATAACATGGAGAATACCCAGATGAAGGTTGATCAAGCTAGCAAGAATCTATGGAGAGCAGTCGAAGAACTACTAGAACAGTTCAGGATGAAAAATAGAGAAGACTTGGGAAAAGCAGGGTTGGCTCACACCATGATAGAGGATGTTGAGTCCAGAAGTAATATGAGCATGAATGCTATTGAAGCCACAAAAGAAATTGATCAAGAAATACTTGATAAGAGAATAGTGGAGTTGAATCAGTTGATCTTGTTAATTGAAAATTTCATACAGAAGACATAGGAAGTGTTGAAGACAAAATTCATAAGTCTGATTTGTAACGGGGAGCTCGAACTGGAAAATATTCAATTAAACAGAAGAGATGCCTTCTTTGAGGACTTCACTCTATGGAAACACTTCATTGACAAAGTGCAACTGCCAAAATCCACTTGATCATTGTAATTGAACACTGCATTATACTCATTTTGTAATCATTGTAATATGTCGATTGAGAATGAGAACCGAAGCGTCGTAATTGTTCTTTAATCATTTGACAGTTACAGAATTTGAACCATATCTCTTCATATTCTATAAAAAATATGAATGTAACTGAAGGAGGAATTTTGCGCTTTGTATTACAGGTTGTACTATTACACCTTATGATAAAGAGAAATAGGCATTTCTGGAATTGTGATTGTGGTGAATGTATTTTTTATTATTCTTAATGCATTTGTTTAATTTGAGCACTTTATGTTCATGTGTATGAATTTTTTTTTGCATATTCATTTATGCTCAGGTCATCACAGTTTCATTTATTGAATGTTGTTATAATATTGTTGTATACAATGACAACTAATTGCTATTGTCTTCTTAACAATATTATTGTTATTACATACCATTTGAATTTATGAACTGTTTCTAATTCAAAAGGTAATTATTCTTAATTGTATTCAATCTCCTTTAGAAATCTCCTAAGCAGGATATGATTGGTGTAGTTTAGAAGTGAATATTAGAATAGATATAGATAACATCACTTAGTTTATTTTTTAGATTTTAATACATTTGAGAATTTGCGGTTCTTAGATTCATATTTAGATAGTAGATTTAGTTTGGGAATCAGACCAATATACTGATAAAAAATGCCATCCCAAATGAGAGTGAGTCTAATTGGGACTTGTTATCAAGCATTCTCCCTTACCTTATTGAACGGACCTTTTGGACCCATCAACAAAGTGATACTATAGTTTTGTTTAAAATAAATTTTGAATAGCAATCCTAGACACTAGTTTATATTGAAGGTGCATAATATTTTATAAGCTTTCTTTCTTTATTCATTTTTTTTCCCATATGGATCACATCACTAAGATCTTAGCCCATATTATATTTTTCCATTAATTTGAGTATACACAAGGAAAAAAACAAAATTTCTTACAATGGAAAGTTCCACGGGGTTACCATGCATACTCCATTTCCCCCCTACTTTATAGGAACTTTAGGGTCCATTAACTACTTATAAAATTATTTACGTTACACATATTACTACAACAACATGTATTTTTAATTTATCAAATGTTCAAAGGGAATATAACTCCATGGTTCTAGAATTGTTTTCAATGTGATTAATTACTACAATTGCAACTCTCACAATTTCCATTGTTCAAATCCACCTGGCATTGTAATTCAAGTTTGGAAGGACATGTTAT
The DNA here is from genome assembly GCA_032191745.1 of Picea mariana. Lineage (NCBI taxonomy): Eukaryota > Viridiplantae > Streptophyta > Pinopsida > Pinales > Pinaceae > Picea > Picea mariana. The sequence goes on along the minus strand of JASDQU010736110.1, from coordinate 443 downwards.
CACACTATAATGTAATGTATATTGTTTCCTTTAAGGAGGAGAAACAACCCTAGGATTCCAAATAGAGGAATCACAGGAAAACTACATCAACTCATGAAATGTTGTACCAAATACAGGATAAATATTTGAAATATAACTAGGGCAATGTTGGCACCTTTAAATATGCATTTCCCCAATATCTTCTTGTTATCAATGATTGGGTGGACAATGGATACTAATTATCTTGTTCTCATGTTTTGGTTGTGGATGGATGAATACTTATTATAACAATCATAGTGAACCTAAATTATACAAGTTACTTGAAAGTGGGTGGACAAGAATAGTGCAAGTTACCAGATATATAAAATATGCAGAACAGAAACGAAATGCTAGAAATGACAGAATAACAGTAAAATATCCAGCATAATCTTCACAATACACAGAAATGATATATGAAATAGCAA
>JASDQU010736109.1:352170-365077 GCA_032191745.1 Picea mariana | reverse complement strand
CCTAATGATGAAATAGAGGTTCGGATCAGCATCGCTCTTCTCGAAGCCCATCTGAAGCAAATAAGTATCAATCCGTGAATACCAAGCTCGGGGAGCTTGCTTCAGTCCATATAGTGCCTTTCTCAGAAGGCACACGTGAGTCTCCCTGTCACTCACCTCAAAACCCCGTGGCTGCTCTATGTACACCTCCTCCTCAATAAAGCCATTCAGAAATGCGGCTTTCACATCCATCTAATGAATGCGCCAACCCATCTCTATTGATATGGCAATGATAGTCCCGATAGAAGTGTATCTCACAACTGGTGCGAAAGTCTCATCATAGTCGACTCCCTCAACCTGTGAGAAGCCTCGTGCCACAAAACGGGCCTTGTGTTTCTCCACGCTACCATCTGCAGCAATCTTGGTCTTGTACAACCACCTGGAAGTCACAACTGACTTCCCCACTGGCCTCGGAACCACATCCCAGACATCATTGCGCACAATGGAGTCATACTCCTCGACCATGGCCTCTCTCCAGACCCGATGGTCCACTGCCTGCGCAAAAGTCTGTGGCTCAGTATCCCTGATACTCGTCACTAATGCCAAATATGCTCCCAATCTGACTAGTGGCCTGCTCTCTCTAATCTGTCTCTTGGGCTCCCCTACATTCTCCCTGGCCTCCTTCAGAGTCTCCTGAAACCATCTAGGTCTCCTCTTCCCTGAAGTGGTCAACGGAGAAACAAGGTCTCTCTGCCCAAGAGTAATGGCCTCAGGACTCGCCTCAACACTCTGCGATCCTGAAGTCTGTACTCCCTCTGAAGTCTGTGCCCCATCTGACTGAACATGCTCTGACTGTGACCCTGAAGCTGTGCATGGTAACCCTGTCACCCCTGATACCGGTGTACCTGACGACTGAGGCTGTGCTCCCTCTGAGACTGCAACTGGCAACTTCGCATCATCCTCAACTCCAACTCTCGACTCAAGAGATCTCGCAAAAGCCTTATCCTCCTCAAATCTAACATCTCTTCTCACCACCACTTTCCTAAGTGGCGGAATGTAGATGCGATAGGCTTTCGACACCTCTGAGTATCCAACTAGAATCTCCTACTGGGTTGTGGGGTCTAGCTTTGTCCTCCTCTCTGAGGGGACATGACAGAAAGTTGAGCACCCAAAAATCCTGATGTGCTCGACATCGAGTCTCCTATTAGTGAAGGCCTCCTCAGGAGTCATTTTCCCCAAAATCCTATGTGGGCTCCTGTTCTGCAGATAAACCGCAGTAGCACATGCCTCTACCCACAAATACAAAGGCAAACTCTGATCATGCAGCATGGATCTCGCTGCACCAGTAATGGCCCAATTCTTCCTCTCGGCAACCCCGTTCTACTGGGGGTTGTAAGGTACGGTCATCTGTCTCCTGATGCCATGTTGTGCACAGAAGTCTACAAACTGTCTTGAGGAATATTCTCCCCCATTATCCGACCGCAAGACTTTGATCCCCTTTCCCGACTGGATCTCCACAAGAGCTTTGAACTCTTAGAACCATGCGAAGACTTCACTCTTGGCCTTCAAGAAATAGATCCAAGTCTTCCTTGAGTAGTCATCAATAAATGTGAGATAATACTCACAACTACTCAAGGACTTCCGAGTCATGGGCCCACACACATCCGTGTGTACTAAATCCAGTATCCCAACTAACCTGCTGTCACTGCTGGGGAACGATGCCTTGGCAAATTTGCCAAGCGCACACCCTCTACAAACATCCTGATACTCTATGCTGATTTGTGGCACTCCGGTCACAACCTCTCTCAACCCTCCAAGAGCCCCATGATGTAGGTGGGCCATCCTACGATGCCATAACTCACAACTGTCTACTGCTGTCGCTACTAGCCACCAATGCAAGAAGTGGCTGAAAAAGTAATTTGTACAGATCCCCATCTCTCACTCCAGTCACCTATCCTGAGTCTAGTGAAGACCCTCGAGGATGAATCAGTACCTCGGTGCCTCTAAATGTAACCTCAAGACCTCTATCTTGGAGGGTGGAAACTGAAATCAAGTTCTTCTTCATCCCAAGGACGAAAAGAACATCAGTAAACGATATAGGTGGCAAGCTCTCTCTCCTAAAAGCAACTGTGCCAGTCCCAACAACTGTGACTACTCTGTCATCTCCAAGAGAAATATCCATCCTGACCTCAGGGCCTCTGAGATCAGAAAAATGCTCTTGAACTCCAGTCATATGGCTCGATGCCCCGCTATCAATATACCAGATACATGGTGATGACTCAACCGAACTACAACATATATGAAAAGCACACTCTCTCTGAAACCGTGTCTGAAAGTTTGCCTCCTCTGTTGTAGCTGCTGTACCACCCTTCTTCTTCTTCCTGTTCGGACACTGTCCAGCATAGTGCCCGAACTTCTTACAAACAAAGCACTTCACTTTGCTCATATCTCTACCCTGACCACTGCCCTAACCACTGTTGCTCTCTGCTCCTCCACTCTTCTGTGGCTGGCCCCCAGACTTGGGACCTCGCCAACCACCTCGGCCGACCTTCTTCTTGCCCTTTGACCAAAGAGCAAGATCCTCCTCACCCTGACCAATCTGCTGCTGCATCTGTCCAGAAGCCTCTGATGCTAATCTGATCTCCTCCTGGACGAAGTCATCCCACATCCTCTCCCATGTAGGCATGACCTCTCTGTCAACTATGCCACGTACAAATGGACCCCACGGTTTGGTGAAGCTATTCAAAGCTTGCCTCACCAAAGAGTTGGGTTCAACAACCTCGCCGACGGCTCCAAGCTCATCTCTGATCTAAGTGTATCTACCACGGAATGAAGTTACCGACTCATCCTTGAGCATGCGAATGCCCCTAAGTCGATCATGAAGAATCATCTTCCGGTTCTCATTGGAGCTCTCATATAGCTTGTATAAAGATGACCACATCTCATATGCATGAGCCTTCCCCGTTAAATGGGGTATAATGTGATCCCGGACTGCGTCACAAATAGTCCTCTTCGCCTTGTTGTTCATTTTCCTGAACTCTGCCACCAAGACGGGAGTAGTGACAGGAATGGGGGGAACAGTTGCCTCGACTATATCCCATAGCTCGAGGTCCTCAAAGACGAAGATCATCCTTGGCTTCCAAGACGACCAATTGCTAGTCCCAGCTAGCCTGTCCTCAACTCGCATCTGAGATGCTGACATCTCTGCCAATCTGCAATCCCCAACTGATGCTCACACTGCCAAGGAAAAAAAACACTATCTCACTCCTGTCACCACAGGTGTGAAAAGAGAAAATGTAATCTGACCTCACTCCCAACAAAATGGGTGTGAAAAGAGGTCACAAAAATCAGATTCACTCCTACTGCGTAGGTGTGAAAAGAGACTGATCTCAAGGTGTCCAAACTGCCCAACAACCCTCTGAAAAATTCTGCCCTCTGACAACCACTGAATGAGTCAATGGCTGTCCTCAAAATCTGCCAGAAAGAAGTATTTGACAACCACTCAAAATGCTGTCCCAACTGTCCAAAAAAAAGATCAGCCACCGAAGCTCTGATAGCATGTGAAATTTCCAGGTCCTATCAGCTTGCCTTCTTGGTCTGTCTTTGACCAAAGAAAGGCTCTTTCAACTGTAAGTTAATTAGTTTTCTGCTATTTTATAACAGCCAACAGTCCAAATACACTTTGCTGATTTGTTACGGTTATGTTCTCAATTTGGGTGCTCTAGCATGTCGTTTTTGTCACAGAAAATTAGTACATGCAACTCAAATAAACATAACACACCTAATACATCGTTTACTGCTGAAAATGAACAGATCTAAGAACTAATACATGCATTTGTAGACAGGTATTTTTGGTCAACATGACCCGGGACAAAACCCCCGCGGGGAAAACCAATTTGAGATATGTGTGTATATATGAAGAAAGCAGAAGAAGGGTTACAGTAAACACAATATATGAAAGAACCTGATACAATAGCAACTCCAGTTGAGTTGAAATACAAGCTCTACATCAACAAATGCGCCCCAGAATGGTGTGCCCCTCATGCAAACTGCCAGAAGCACTGAATCTGCTCCAACTGCCAACTGTGAGCTCAGATCTGGAAACCCCTCCACAGCAATGAAGCTATGCTGAATGGAAACCCTCTGCAATTGATCTCACTGCAATATGATGGCTAGAAGTCTCTCTACAACTGATGCACCCCAATCTGGCAATGCGCCCTCCTCAGAAGTAGAACTCCTCCAGTAAATAAACTAAGGCATACAAGGCAAGCCTCCCTCCATGAACGCAAGCGCCCTAGCTATACTCTCCTCACAAAACTGACCTCATCTCCATCCAAGAAGTACTCCTCTCACAATGAGCAAACCAAGTAATGAAGAATGCGCCCTCCTTCTCCCTTTGCACCCCTCTTAGACATCAATTAGGAAACCTAAAATATTAAGGGTTGAGATCATCTCATCTTCCATCTAATCGATGGTTGAGATCTCCCCAAACATATTTAAGTCACAAACCCACTTTGGGTTAAGTTTCCTAAGTCCACTTATGTCTCCAAATTCACCCCTTTGTGAATTAATAATCACTTTATGCCAAAAGTGACCAAATTTCACTTTAACCAAAGTCAAAGTGAAAATAGACAAAAGTACAAGGTACAAAATGTCATGTCCTTCCCTCATGTGCTAAGGAGGTCAAAAGCACATGGGGAACACCTCCCAAGGTACAAATCTCAACAGACATGACTATCTTTTCATGGTAGTGGATAGATTTAGTAAGATGGGCATCCTAGTACCTTGTAAAAAAACCACCAGGGGACAAGATGCAACAATCTTATTCTTTGAGAGGATTTGGGTGTGTTACCCTCTCAAGGGTAGCAACCTTTGGATACCCTTACAAAGGTTATCATGTACCTGCTTACATGAGCTTTCATTAATCTCTGACTAGTTCTAGACTCACTCCTTTCTATTATCCAATTGTGACATGATGTCGGATTGATGAACCATGATGTGCTTAATTCAGATGCTCAAATACACCTTGGCGGTCCAAGTCACTCTATAAATACTCCATGTGTAATATTTGTTTAGACATGATGTTATAACCCCTTGGCATGTCATGAAGTTGTGGTTATCTTACGATGGTTGACTAGGATGTCATAGCATATAAGGTTTTTTCCCTTGCGTCATATTACCATGGGGAACACATTTTTGGTTAGAAGCTTAGTCACCTGGTTCGTGTTCGTGTTCGAATTCAACGAGCTTGAAGTTCGACAAAAATTCGCCAGATATAATTTTGGGGATAAAATTCGGCATTAAGTTCGCCAAACTACAAAATTTGAAAAATAAAAAATATATATAATAAAATTCAATGTGTTATTTTACTATAGGTCACGAATTAGAATTTTTTACCGTAGTCACAAATTATTTTATTGTAGTGTGAAATGTAGTGTTATTTTAAGAATTAGAATTTTAACTAAAGTGTAAATTGTAGTCATGCAATTAGAGTTTCACAAGTCATCGTAAACTATAGTCTAGACTCTGTCTAGATTGACCGCGGACCATGGACGCACGCACCTGACTCAAGTCCTCACTCCTCAGTGTTCAATTGATTGTAGTTTGTCAAGGTATGTATTGAAGGATGAAGTGACTGTTGGGATTACGCTTACGGTATGTTGGAGAGCCGAGACTGGAGTGACCATCGACGTATAATCATATGTCGACCACTGAACAATGGACTCGGTCGAGACTCGAGGGCGAGGGCAAATATTTTGGTCGCGGGAAAAGATTTGCAAGTCGAATGGAGCACCCATCGTGGGCGGAAGAGAATGGAAATGAAGCTGGGTGGTGGCACTTAGGTTTTTAGTTAGCGGGTTATGCGTTTTTAATTTTTTTAACCACGCCCGCGCGAACCTCATTGAACCCTAGGCGAATTTTAACAAATTTGTGTGAATTTGTTCGGATTTAAGTACGTATTCGAATTTGGCGTTAAATCTGGCTTGATGTTCAATGAATTTCATCCAATAAATTCAGGATCGGATCAAAATCGACGAATTTCGAATTTGATGCTTGAAAATCGCTGAACCCGATGACTACTTAGAAGTGTGCCCTCTTCTAAGATGATTCATACTATTAGGTGTTTAGACTGGGTAGCGCAATCCACATCCTAAGCATACTAAGCATTTTCTATCTCCCCAAGTATCACTCATTTCCATCCACAACAAAAAAAATTGCATCCCAGATGACTACTCGAAGGTCAAAAGGAAAGGTCGAAATAAAAAAAAGCCTAATCAAATAAAACCATGAAGGCTAAAGAGGTGAAGAGCAAGTCAAAGAAAGAAAACAAAGTACAAACTACTTCACTATGGTCCCCCCCTTCAAAGTCCTAAGAGAAAAATGTTTCTCTAAAGAAAAAGGACTTAGAAAAAATAATGATTAATCAAAAGAAAATAAAGGGGAAGTGTGTGTAGACCAAAGTAGTAAGGCTCCCTCTTGAAGGCTACTATTAAAATGCCCAGCTAAAATAAAACTAGAGTCACAAAAAAGCTAAAAGATTGACCTATGCATGTCTACAACTTTGAGAGTCATCACATGAACATTTCCCCCTTTCCCTTTCATCACTAATCTCACTAAATCGCCTATCCTCCACCTAAAAACCTTATGAAACATGAATTTTTCTTAGGAGTGGACTTATTTAAAACTATTAACAATGTTTTCCTAGGTAAAACTTAGGCAAGTGTCAAAATTAAATTAAAATATTATGTTTACTAGGAAATTGTCACTTGGAACTATGAACTAGTGATTTCTAAGAGGCTAGACCCATCATCCTAGGCAGATAATTTGCATTAGAGTGTTATTGGACCCATTTGACACATGGAACACCCCTTTTCTATTTGAGCACATGTCTAATATCACAACTTAAGTAGAAGGGCGAATTGCATCTTGACATGTGATTTATTTCATTAATGGAGCAAAATGTTGAGCTTATTTGACCATTTTGACAATTTCCTAAAGGGGGTGCACCATAAGACTTATTATTTTATCATGATTTGACCTTTTCTATGAAAGAAAATCATTTATTTATTATGATTTGACCTTATTAAAGGGAGACATCATTACACTGAAGGCATTCTTTAAGGGGAGGTTTCTCTCACCCCTTCGTCGTCTGTCTGAAGCCAATTGGGACTTGCCATCTGTTAATTGTGTTAGACGAATCTTCTTTTGACCCGTGTTCTCCTTCACCGACTCGAAATTCCAACTTCACCAAAAGAGGGGCAAGTTGCCTCGTAGAGCGAGATCGATGATCCCAGGTTCAACGTCGCTGCAGAGATGAGGGGTGAACATCTCGACGTCGTGATGTGCTTGTGCACCGTTGGTGAATTGCTCTGCAGTGGCTCCACTAATAGAATGATCAGGATATGGAAAAGGGACCGCGGAAGATTCTCACATTCGATCGTTACTGTCCTGCAGGGTCATGAGGGCTTCTTCAGCCAGAACTGCTTCTTCTAAAGGGAGACGCACGAAGAAGCTTCAAATAAGCCATGTGAAAAATGCTGAGAACGATGTCAGGTTTTCTGATGGATTTAATGTTGCCATTGCTAGGCAATTCAAGAAATTGGCAACTCTTGTGAACGCGGCCCAAGCATTAGGTAATTTTGTATTGTGTGATGGGTATAATCATTGTGCTTTTTTGACTGCAGAATACATGCCTCGAGGAGTTTTTACAAAGATAGAGGCGAAAACATTGAAAGGAAATCATCAACTTTCAAGTCAAATCGACAGCTGGTTGAAGGATGGCAATTTGAACTTTTGCAGAATGGGCAATAAGCATTTTGTCTCTCTGCTACAATTTGGTAAATTTCCAAGGTATGATGAATACTGTGATTTCATGAAAGCTCTTGACATTTCCATGGAGGGAGTCTGAGCAGGTGCTTCTGCCAAGTCCTCCATGGAAGCAATTCAAGAAAGTGTCGTTGCCTGCTTTCTGAAAATTCTGCCAGAATACATTAATGGAGCGCCATTTTTTGATGAGGCCTTCTCTAGGACTTCGTCCTCACAACATCATGAAGAATTGTGTGGCTCTGGTTCTGTTGATAGGTTTGATCAACTGCACCAAGAGTTGAGTAAGATCTTAGCAGGAAAAGATTGTGATAAGAAGCTCATCTTTCTCGGATCTGAGGTAAAATTTACTTGTGATTATGATGTTGATCATTATATTTATAAGATTGAAGGGCTCCTAAATCAAAGTGGGCCTATTAGATATGGAAGAGAACTAATTTTTAAATGTTCACATCCAAAGAAGACCCTTAAGGCCACGCTAATGCAATTCAACGAAGAAACATATGTAGCGCCATTTTCATTTTCAGGGGACTGGGTCAAAATGAGTATTAAAGGGAGTAAAGGGAACGCAGAAGGAACCTTTGAAGTTGTCAATAGCAGTTCCATCGCTGTTCAGAACTGGGTTGAGTCTCTAATTCCCACGAAATTGCAGTGTTTACGTAGAAACATCAATTTTGTAGCATTGCTGGTTACCAAAGTGGGCACTAATAAACAAATGCCTTCAGTTGGAATGCCTCTCATTCATAAGATTTTGACAACTGAGAACTTGAAGAGCGTTGAGTGTGACCTGCCAGATGATTTTGAAAAGCTTTTTAAACAATTCGAGTCAACTGGTGGAGCTATTGTTGATCAAGCGACGTGGGTCAAGCTCCTATCGAATAAACAGGTCAGATCAGTAATTTCATATCTTTATAAGACATCCAGAGAAGATTTCGTAAAAAATCTTGAATCTGTGGTAAGGAAAGAGTTCTCAAGTACTTTTCTAAAGAAGTTTGAATCTCAAGGCACATAAACCATAAATCTTTTACAACAGAACCAACCTTCAAAAGAAGACAAATTCCTCTCAGCAATGAAGCGCGAGATGTCAATGATGACAGGCAAACCGGTCTGCAGGTTCATCGAGGTTTGTGAAGTCCAGAGTTCTCAGATTCCTTATATCCAGAATTGTCGGATTCCTTACTTTTCTGAGCAGCTAAATCTGAAGGTGTCAATTGAAAGACATGAGAAGCCTAACATTACATGGGCGATTTATGAGCCGATGCCAGAAAAAAATGATTTGAAGGAGTTAAGCCGAAACAGTGAGTATCAGATCACTCCTACATGCACTGATCAATTTGATTTGGTCACCCTTGACCCTAAAGTAGAACAAATACTAAAAGTGGTGGCCCTCAAGTCTAGTGAAGTGTTGGCGTTCATTCAGAATTTGGTTGATTCCTGCCTAGATGTTTATAGTCTCACTCATGGGTTTAAAGCTAGATAGCATGAATCCTATACGAAGATTCATGAGAGGCTGTGATTTGTTATCTGTTGACGAAGGTACTCGATTTGTAGCCTTATATGATAAGCTAGCCTCTAAGGTTGCAGTATACAAGTTTGATGAATCTTTCCGCAACCTAGACTGGACAGGGGTGGAGGTGGATCTCCATAAATTTTCTAGCATTGAAATCTTAACCTGGATGCATCTGATACCAGGTAAAAGGGAATTGATCTTGATTGATGATACAAACAGGGTCAGGGTGGTGGAACTCCATCAACAACCTATGATGAAACCCGGGCCACTAATTCTTCCTTCACCAGTTTCAGTAGCTCTTGTTTCTGTGAATGGATCATTTATTTTTGTCTTCCCCAAGTCCTCAGACAACAATGATGCAGTGGTAGAAACTAACAAGGATATGATGGAGGTGGATGGAAAAGCTATTGACTCTTCTATCACAGTGGATATATATGTCTTGGTCGATGTCATTAGCCACTTGAGGACCATTCGCCTGAACAAAAGCATCAGATATTTGGGAGAGCTTCAATCGAAGATTGTGAATTTTGGATCACAGAGTCATCTTGTTTTCTTTAGTACATCAGCTCCTCGTAACTGTTGAAAACGGTGACAACAAACTCACCCGTGAATAGAAATAATCCATTGTAACTAATCCATCTAAATTAGAATATGGATTAGAATAGGATGTTTCTAATTAGAATATGGATTTTTCTATTTAATTGAATGCCCGTAGAGGCTGAGAAGCGACTGAGAAGTCTGAAAGGAGTGAGTCTGTCTGTAATCTCCATTGGCTGAATAATAAGATGACCGATACCTATGCTTGGTGGACGTAGCCCAACTTTTGGGTGAACCACGTAAATCGCTGTGTCTTTGTTGCTTGCATTTGTATTGTTTGTTTTATTGGTAATTGTGTTTTCCGCATTAACAATTACATATTGTTTGTTTTATTGGTAATTGTGTTTTCCGCATTAACAATTACAACAGTAACATTTATTCCTACATCTTGAAAACTGTTTCAGCAAAGGAAGTTGTCCAATTGCAAATAATACAAAGCATAGAAAACAAGGTACCTGAAGTGTCTGAAGAAAGAAGAATTTCTGGATATTGTCCACCACTGGAGTATATATACCATATTTTTGACAAGTTTGCAACTAGTCCCGCTCTGTTCAGTGAAGAAAAGAGGGATGTTTTTTTCAATGTACTATTAAGCACCGAAGACATTTATAAAAAATGTAATGAGCATGCATGTAAGAATGTCTTGAGATCTCTTCTTCAACAACTGGAGAAGGAAAAAGGTAAAGATTTCTCAAACACAGATATTCGAATTGATGTAAAAAGATTTGAACCATGGATATCTGAGGGCTCGTTTGATCTAACGGGCTTGGCAACTAAGGCTATTGGAACATGGATTCGCAGGTTTGCTTGCCTTGTTCCTATCCAAATAGCCCGAGCAGAAAACAATGGACTGCTTGCTCTGAAAGATGGGTTTCAGATACCACCGGAACTGAGTTGTGATGACAGTTTATCTTTGGTAAATTTGATTACTTTTGACATTTGTGACACGGTTCTTAGAAACTAGGAGGGCGAGATTATTGTGGTATCATCCATGGGAAAACAAAGCAGCCGAAAATATTATCTGTTAAATCACTTGTCAGGGTCTCTTTTGGATGTGGCAGGTGGAAGGTGTACTGATGGAGTGTGGATGACTGCGAGAGCAGCAGAGAAACGCATCTATGTCGTGCTGGAATTTGAAGGATTGGGTAGTTTTGAGCGGACGGAGCAAGAAGATATGCTCCTATTTGTTCTTAATGCAGCCATAAGCAATCTAACAATCTTCAACAAGAAGGTAGGCTCTTAAGTTCTTTTTAGATTTTTTCTATATTACGAAATAAACAATACGTATAATAGATAATCTATGTTTTAGTGAGATAATCACTGCAATAAAGTTTGGAGAAGCGTAAAGTTGAAATCTGATTTCCATCCTTAATCAATAAATATCTTCAGTGTTAATCTGGGCACATACCTTATTTGAATATATCTTTTAGAATGATGCCATCGGGCACAAAAATCTTGTTCGTTTGCTTGGGTATTGTGCTGAGGGTGCAGGCAGGTATTGTCATATATGGATGGATCTATCTATTTGTTGGGTATACTATTGAGCATGGAAATTCATTGTTACAAAATTATCTGATAATGTAGTGAATGGGTTTTGATGATTGATAACCAGGATGTTGGTGTACGAGTTCATTGACCTTGGAAACCTGGAACAGTGGCTTCATGGAGATGTAGGGTCTGTCAGTCCCCTCACATGGGAAACCCGAATGAAAATTATTCTTAGAACTGCCAAAGGGTAATTCATCTGAACATATAAATTTATTAGTTTTGATTGATGCATAAGCCCATAATACAAACATTCTCGACACATGTTGTTGTTACTGATTTAGAATCATGGATGTGTGCAGGTTAACATATTTACATGAAGGGTTGGAGCCCAAGGTGGTTCATAGAGACATAAAATCTAGCAACATTCTCCTGAATAAGCAGTGGAATGCTAAGGTTTCATATTTTGGGTTGGCCAAGTTCCTTGGATCTGAGAAAAGCTGTCACAACCAAGTCATGGGGAATTTTGGGTAAATATTGATCGTTATCATGCTATCTAATTTGAAGGCTTAGTCTTTAGTATTGAGCCTCAAGAATGTAAACATTTTTGCATGAATGTTTTTTCATTTTGCTGGATTATTGGCCTACAAACAGAGGGAAATCGTTAGCTTTGGTGCAGGAAAGAATCACGTTTATGCAATTTTTTCCCTTTTACTATGCGGTTGGACCATACCAATCTATGGGATTAGGAAAAACTTAAACTTGATGAGATATCGGGGGGTATTCGTGATTTTTGTTATTAGTCATATTGCTAACAGTGGTTGATGGTGTTTTGAAAATTCGTTTTTGCAAGAATGTTTTTTCATTTTGTTGGATTACTGGCCTAAAACTAAAGAAAACCATTAGCTTTGCTGAAGGAAAGAGAAAAAACATAAATTTAATGGGAATTTTGGTATTAGATTGATGGTGTTTAACGGTGCTTGTAAAACAAAAGATTGAAAATATCAAATTAATATGTAAGATCATCCTTTCTTTCTAAACTAGCGCTAAGGTGCCACATTCTGTTTCTAATATAGCTGTAACGATTGGTGATCAATTGAAATATTTAAACAAAGGATAGACAAATCATTGTAGGAGTCATTATTAGTCCCTGCCAAAGGCCAGGGACTAATAGCGATGAGTTCATCGTTGACTGGCTATTAGTTTAGGTTGACTTTTTGATTTTTGTTTTATATCAAATGTGTAACATAGGAAATCAAAATATGTATTTTTTTTAATAATAAAAAAAACTATTTTTCTAACATTTGATTGGCTAATATCTTTCAACTCTTATTGCAGGCTTCACGTTATTCGATGTATAAACAATTAATAGATTTGATTCAAACAATTAATATTTTTAGTTATACAATGAAGCTGTTATTCCCGAGGCTCCATGAAACTATCGAGTCCGTGGAGTTGTCGTCCACCATGTCATACGTCTTGGTGAGAAACGGAGGCACCGCATTGCCACCG
>JASDQU010736109.1:271811-315137 GCA_032191745.1 Picea mariana | reverse complement strand
CTATGCTCCGTTGCCCCAAGTCAGCGAAATCTCGATTGCTTGCCACATGTCCTGTGATTCGATGGTCCATATGTAATCTTGATTCAATGGCTATGATTGAATTGCGTTTTCGTGATTTCAGAATTCTTGTTGCATTGGGTTCTTTGCCTCTCCATATCGCGATTCGCGAAACTCCAATATGGAGTTAGGTCAACGGTCCAGATCTGATCTCTATTAAACGACTGTGATTAAATTGCAATTTCGCATATCGTGAAATTGACATTCCTAATGTTAATAAACTTTGATATCTCCAACACGTGATCCTCGAAACCCCGACATGGACCAGAATCAACGGTCCAGATTCAACCTTGATCTGACGGCTCAGATTGAGTCACGATTTCGCATATCATGATTTCGCGATTCTTGATGTTAATATTTTTGACATTTCGAACTCGTGATCCTCAAAACTCCGACATGGACTGGAATCAACGGTCCAGATTCAACCTTGATCTGACGGCTCAGATTAAGTCATGATTTCACATATCGCGTTTAGGCCTGCTTCTCCTTGTTATACTTTAAAAGGTGTGCAGGTTCTCCTTGATCCAATGATGGTCAAGTCTTGCGCTTGCATCTAACGTCTGAGATCTATCCTCCTGTTTAGTGCTCTTCTTGTCTATATTCTGATCTGACGGCCCTCATTCTTTTGGGAATTTTGAATGAGATCCAACGATCAGAAATGCTTCTCGAACTTTACAGGCCTTCGATCATTCTATCAGTGTTGCATTGCCTTCAATCATTCGATCTTCCTGGACTTATCTTCTATTTTCCTGTTGATTAATCATGCCATCTTCATTGTTGTACTTGCCATCAATGACAAGCATTTGTTGTCTGTAGAATATTTGCCATTCGCTGTCTGTTAAATATTTGCCAACACTGCCATTTTCCATTGATGTCAAAGGGGGAGAGATAGTCACATTGATGTGATTGAGATGACTGTTGATGAAGAGCAATGCCATGTCTACATGTTCCCATCAATGATTGGTGTTGACGTTAATGTTGGTATTTCCATCAATGCCAAAGGGGAATATTGTTGGATCATGTTGTCATTGATGTCAAAGGAACAATGTATTGTCATAGTATATTGATGTAGTATGTATTTTCATTGTCGTAAATGAATTGATGTCAAGTGAAGTCATTAATAAATGATGCATAGATGATGTCATGCATAGATGAAGATAGATTAATGTGTTTCCATTGATATATGATGCATAGATGATTCCATGCATAGATGAAGATGGATCGATGTGTTGTCATTGATATATGATGCATAGATGGATTGATGCATTAATGTATTGATCGTTGGATTATGTGGACATGCATAGAATCAATGACAAAGGGACAATGTCATAGTGATGTATTGTCATGGGTTATTCCAATTGGATTGATGTAAAGATGACTCATTATTGTCTTGTAATGGTTGATAGGAAGTACAAATGGATGAACTCCAAAGTGGTTCCCTTATGGTGAAAGCCATCACGGGAAGATTCTTTGTGGTTGAGTTATCCTATAAGTATGGTTAGATAACCCATGATTAATTGTGATATAATGAGATAAAGATCAGTGAATTTGTCAGTGAAAATATCCTATATGGATATTCCTTGTCATTTCATTTCTCGTGGTATGTGGAACGTCACATAAGTCCTCACATTTTGAGAGTTATGGCCTTGAGAAGCTGGAGGACCCTCATGAGTTGGCTAGAAGCCCCAGAAGGTCAAAGAAGTCAAAGTTCTTACAAAGAATAAATTATTTAAATAATAAAGTGAAGTGATGAATTCAAAGATGATTATTTAAATAATAAAGTTAATGTAGAACTTTCTAACTATGGAAAGTGGTTATAAGTGGGTTAACCCTAAAATAAGGAAAGTGGGTTACATGGACAAGTGGCCATGCAAAAAAAGTGGCCAAGTGGACAAAGTTGGATAAAGGTGGCTATGTGGAAAAATGGTTATGTGGATAAAGTGGATATGTGGACAAAGTGGCCTAGTGGATGCTTCTAAGGAAACTACTTGGAGAGTATAAATAAGAGGCAAGGGTCTCTTGTAAACTATATTTCTTGAGTATATATTGAAGATCTATTCTAAGAAAGAGAGTGATTGCAAGTTCTCATGGATGCATCGAAGTTTCCGTAAGTCTGACATCTTAAGGGTTAAAGTTTCAGAAGTTCAGAAACCCTATTTTATGAAGGAGCACGTGAGATGCAATGAGTCAGAGCATGTACATACATGGGCTACAGTGAGAAAGAGTGCATACACACACAGTCTGGAGGAGATCAGATCGCATACAGTTGAAGAAAGTCATGGATATTTGAGTGTGAGTTGGTGCCAGGTTCTTGAAGGATGAAGAGAGTTCCATATCTACATTCTATTGTTTCAAATATTCCATAGAAGTTCTGGTATGGTTACATTATTGTTTTCATGGATAATCTTTCTTATGGTATGGTGAATTCTTAAGGAATTTTTGTATGGCTATTGTGATATGGTTTTATTGGTTCATTGACTAAGTGAGAAACACTCTTATGTTTCAGTACTTATATGGTTTCCATAGTATATTAGTCACTTCTACATGATTGAGTAACATTCATATTGTATTGTTGAGGAGCATGAGTAAGTTGTTGGAGAGAATAGATGTGTTGTGATTGGTTATGGTATAGATTGGATAGTGAAGGGAATAAGGGGATATGACAAACAATGCAAAAGATCTGAGTTATCATGGAGAGAGAAAACCCTAGTTCTTAAGGAAGAACATGCAGGCTGTTGTGAACCAGACCGTGTACATACGTGGGCTGCACTATTGGTAGGGAATGTACATATGCATGCTGCACTACTGAGAGGTCGCATACCTTTTGATAGATTGGTATCTATTGAGGATTAAATCATCTTCTCATTTGGTGTTGAGTTGAGTAAGTTGACTGTTGCATTGAAGAGTTGGCTCTTGTGGAGTTGATACTCTATTCAATTGTTGTTGATAAACCCAATGATTGTAGTCCATAATAAAAATAAAAATGTACATACATCTTGTGTTGTTTGTGGTGATGGATTATTGATGATATATTTTGCTATTATCTGTTGCTGATATATGTTCACATACAACTAGTTATAAATGACAGTAATAAGTGATGAGTAAATGGTGATTGCTAACTAAGGCATTTTTGTGAAGGGAAGTTGAAAAAGATCCCTACACTAATTCACCCCCCCCCCTCCCAGTGAGGTCAGTGTGTCCNCAAACACTAAGTATTCTAGACCAATTTTGGAGAGAATGGTAAGAACCATTTGTTTCTCCTCCTTAGATTTATCAACCCCATAAGACTTGAGTTGCGAAAACAAAACCTTATATTTGGTAAAGAAAGCTTGGATATTGTCGAAGGTTTTTGGATCCAAAGTGAGAAATTTCACCTCTATCAAGTGTCCCCTCATATCGTCATGTTTTCTAAAAATCTCTTCCATGGTGGTCAGGATTCATTGGGGGTTTTACAGGAGGATATGTGAAAGAGGAGTTCAGGAGAAATGGCACTACAAATAGATCCAAACGCTTCATCCATTCGATTCATATACTTGGATTTTTCTATGGTTGATGTGGGTTCATTCTCTATGTACATGGTTAAAATTTATAATCCTCTTCTTCAAAGATGCACTATTATCTTCTCCTTCCATGCAAAGAAATTGTACGGTGTAAGAATGAATTCTTTTGGAAATTCTATTTTTCCGCTATCTTCAATCTTTGGTACCTACAAAAAGAATTTGGTGTGTATTTTCGGTAGTAATCCATCAGCTCTGACACCAATTAAATGTGAATGAAACTACATATATAAGATTTATCTAGAAAAAATGCATACACAGTTTGCAGAGAAAAGAGAAAAGAGAGAAACATGAGAGAAAGAATGGAAGAATTCTATTAACCAAATGAATGAATGATAATTTACACATGATATAATCTGTATAACTCAAATAATGCACACTGGAAGAGAACCAATGTTCCATAGTTGTGGTCTAGAGTAATTTGGACACATACTGACAGTTATGGGAGTAAACTTCCACCTAGTCTCAGTTAACTAGTCTTCAGTTAACTGACTGAAATAGAGTGAAGTGAGGAGGCAATCAGGGAATCATGAGTAATGTGTTAGTATGGTTATAATCCCAAGGACAATGCGAATTAGCAGATTATGATCCTAATGTGGCATCTAGATTCCACTCAACCGATCAAACTGAAGTGTGAATTGAAGAGAATATTCTCCTAGAATGTAGGAAAATGAATATTCTCCCTAAACTAGAGGAGACTGATTAATGACTAATAAACATAGGAAAAAACTTAGAAAAAATAAATCCTAGATCTGTGGGAAGTATTTCCAAAAAAGGTAAGTGGCACCCTTGGAGCACAAACGTGCATCTTGAAGGGCATGTCACGTAATTAAATGTGAGTAAATAACATGATATAAGGTCGAGAAAACAAAATAAAATACTTAGACTTGTTTTTTTTTTTACTGGGGAATCGAAAATTTGTGGTTCTTGTAATTGAATGACATGGGGTCGATACCCGTCCGCTACCAATATAGCCCCAGGTGCACCACACAACCCAAAAGCATGTAGCACAAGTAAATCAGAGTGAGAATCAAACTTGATACCTCCTTTACATATTTCCTTCCATTTACATGGAACTTTCCAATCGGTCTACACCCCTGCGGGTGTAAATGTGTTGAACCTACACATAATAGATATAGCTAGAAAATACTACACACATTTGGAGAGAGAAATTGAGAAAGAAGAAAAATGAGAGAAAAATAGAAGAATTCTCATTAATCGTATTCCACACTCAAAGAGTGAATAATTTACAATAGATATTGGATACATGAGTAACTAATGCACCATAGTGGTGGTCTAGAGTGATATGGACACACACCAACAGTTACAAAAGTAAACTTTCAGCTAGTCTAGTCTCTCATAAAGTTACGTGAGTGAACTGCCACCTAGCTGAGTTAACTAGTCAACCAGTCTTATGTTAACTGACTAAACAAAGTGTAATGAGGAGTAGATCGAGGAATCAAAGGTAATGCGTTAGTATGGTGATGATCTGAAGGCAAGTGCACATTATCATGGTGATGATCCCAAGGCAAGTGCGCATTATCATGGTGATGATCCTAATGTTGCATGGTCACAAAACCAATGCAACATCTAGACTCAACTCAACTAGTCAAATTGAAATGTCAAGTGAAGAGAATATTCTCTAGGTGGAATATTCTCCCCTAAAATATAGGATACTGGATAATGACTAATTATGACTAATAAACAAGGAAAAAAATTAGGAAAAAAAAATCATAGGTGTGTGTGAAGTAACTCCAAAACCGCCCCTAAACATCACTATGGTGAAAATAAAGAATGGGTCCCTGCAACAAGGCCATGTTAGGTACCCAAATACAAAAGATACACTTAAATAAACAAGGAAAGAGGAAAAATATCATGGGAACCCCCCCAAAAAAAAAAAAAAATTACAATGCATAAAAAAAATGAGAAGGAACAAAAAATAGTTGCTAAGCAACCGTGTCATTCACTCCAAGAAGACCTCACAACTGTGCAAGTTTGTCCTAATTGAAGATTTTTTTGAAGATGTAGATGTTTAAACAGATATGATAAATTAGATGCATCATTAATATTTCCACACATATCCACTTTCTCTTATTTTAGTGAATAAGATCCAAATAAAGTTTGGATGAATTTTTGAAAGCCGTGCGGTCATTTACGAAAAAACGTTGAAATTGTGTTGATTTTAAAATGATCATAACTTCACTTCCCGGACTCCATTTCCAACAATTTTTTTTAAATTGGATATCTTCCTGAGAGGAATTCAAATATCCAATTTTTTTTATGAAAATTGTGCACATAAAATATCATAATTGAGTCTAATGTGCGCGACTTTGGTTTTGTCTCTTGAGATGCATGCATGATCCATGCAAAAGTGTCTGCATGTGACTCCTGAGATGCATGCCATATATATTCTACATGAAATTCAGAAAACAAATCTGAAATGGAGTATGCATCATCTTCAATTAATGGAATACAAATTTGTGCAAATAGTTTTGTAGAAGACTCTTCAGAATAAAATGTTTGATATTTTGATGGCTTCTCTTCTGCCTCTATCTTTTCATCCTCCTGCATGAAATATTCACAATCTTCTTTATTCCTGAATAGAACCTTCAATCTGTTCCATAATTCATTTGGAGTTAATTCTTGTGAATCATCATATTCTTGATGGAAAATTTCAGGAGAAATAAACCAGAGGATACCTCCTATGGCCATATCTTGTCTATTGAAAAAATCATTTTTCTCATCGAAGAAATCATGCTTTACTTCCATTGCCATAGTTTTTTGGTACAAGCCTCTGCATATCAGCAGAAGCATAATTTTTTGCTTCCACTCCAAATAGTTATGAGATGTGAGAAGTATTGTCGGTGAATAATCTATCTTGTATGTGTTATTCAATCTTCAATACCTGCAAAAATAATTTGGTGTAGATTTTTCTTAGCAGTCTGTCGGCTTTGATACCATGTAAATGTGTTGAACCTGCACAGAATAGATCTAGCTAGAAAATACTACACACATTTGCAGAGAGAGATTGAGAAATAAGAAGAATGAGAGAAGAAATGAAATAATTCTCATTAATCGTATTCCAAACTCAAAGAGTGAATAATTTACAATAGATATAGGATACATGAGTAACTAATGCACCATAGTGGTGGTCTATAGTGATCTGGACACACACCAACAGTTACGGGAGTAAACTGCCACCTAGTCTAGTCTCTCAGGCAGTTACAAGAGTGAACTGCCACCTAGCTAAGTTAACTAGTTAATCAGTCTTATGTTAACTCACTGAACAAAGTGTAGTGAGGAGTATATCGAGGAATCAAGGGTAATGCACCAGTCTGGTGATTATCCCAAGGCAAGTGCGCATTAGCATGGTGATGATCGCAATGTTACATGGTGACAAAACCAATGCAACATCTAGACTAAACTCAACTAGTCAAACTGAAATATCAATTGAAGAGAATATTCTCCAGGTGAAATATTCTCCCCTAAAATATAGGAGACTGGATAAGGACTAATTATGACTAATAAACAAGGAAAAACCTTAGGAAAAAGAAATCCTAGGTGTGTGTGAAGTAACTCCAACAACGGACAAATACTTAGAGTTGTTATAAATGAGCATGTAAAAAAATATTTAATTATAAACAAGAAATTAGCAAGAGTCTAAGCATAATTCTAAGTATAATACTAAATATAAATATATAATTAAATAAATTATTAAATAAGTTAATTGAATTGAGATATAGTCAAACTCTAGGAAAAGAGGGAATAAGAATTAAAAGTTGAGTAAAAACACATGTGTGCATGAAAATAATCAAGGAGATTTTTAAATAAAAAGAGATTTAAACATGAGAGAATAGGGTGTCCACATAGAGTAGCATCTTGAGTCAATCTCCCACAAGTTCTAATTAAAAGAAGACTCCTAATACAACTCAAACTAAGAACTAGTTAGGAGACACTCCATAAATGAGAAATTGGGGAACTAAGGGACAACTAAGAGAAAAAATAGGAGCACATTGGGGAATGTGAGGGAAAATGCCTAAATAAATAAAATAAATAGGGAATTAACATGTGCAACTTGGGGAGAGTGTGACACATATAGTGGGTGAATAATCCTTTAATTAAATTATTAAAAATTAATTATTTGTGCATGTGGACATGTGTCATTGGGAATTTTTCTATAAAATAATTGAGAGAAAGGGAGAGGGGATCTCACCTTCGTTAGTATTGTTATGCTCTCAAAAATTTTCTTGATTGAGTTTTACTTGTGAGATTTTGGATTCCAAAACTTGGCAAGCTTGGAAGCGCTTCCTTTCAAGACAAGTTTTAGGTACTATAGATTTTTGTTTCTTGTGTGTGGCCCCTTTGTGGCTCGGGGGCTAAGGGGGAAAAAGAGTACCCATATCCTTGGTTGGGAGGTACCAATGAAGTTCTTGGAATTGGAAAGTGAAGGAGGAGTGGAGGCTATGCAACATAAATATGAAATTCAGTCTCAATTTCCACAAGATTCTAGTCACAGTATTTATTGTTAAAAATCTATGGATTCTAGTCATAGTATTATTTATTGTTAAAAATCTATGTTAAGAAAGTTTAAGTTTTGATTTTGGTTATTGGTTTAGAATTTTTAAATTATGTGTTAATATATGAGAACCAAATTTATTTAGAAAATCTCAAAGATGGAGAATTATATTGTTAATAATTGATCTATTGAAGAATTCGACTTATTTATTTTATTACATGTGTTAAGAAGGTTAAATCGGAATACAGATTTTTGAAACGAATTGTAACAATATTGTTATTCATACGAGTACAATTATGTTCGGACAACCACTAGGAACAGAGAAATGAAATGTTGTAGAAGGGTGGCTTTATATATATATATATAACATAAATCTCAATCGAAGATATATATATATATATATATATATATATATATCTTCGATTGAGATTTATGTTTACCAAAATGTCTGCGATAGCTGGAGCATTCTATGAAATGGTTAAATTGTATTTGACATTCCTTATTGCGAATTTATACCTCTCTTTTACGAAGATAAATTATCATTATAAAATCATTTTCGATTCTTCCCGTAGTCTTGAAATCTTAATCCTGGATATTTCACGAACGATTAATTAATAGACTAAATTCTAGAGTAATCTCTCTACCTCCGAATAGCCTGTGATACTCGAACCTTCTTAGAGTGCCGACAATACAATATATTTCAGCAACTCCTTGCTTTTAGGTTTGGGATAGTTGGCGTGATAATAAATCCCTTGAAATTCACCATCCTTATATTTTAGTATGACTGTTACCCTTTACCTGTTTAGAGATAATTCAAATATGGCATGTTTATAAATAAAAATGAAAATCTTTTCTCATTTAATATCAAACTTCTAAACATAACATAAATATGTTTATCTACAAAATTAGAATAAGAGCATATCAGACACAGAGCCATATTACTGCATATCCATCTCCGTAATCAGATTTTACTCGAGTTGATATCATTTCATAACACGCAGATGATAAATTAATTAACTACTTAAAGTGTTAGTTTAATTCTTTATATGTAGACGTTAGATTAGTATTTTATTATTATAACTCATTAATTTTTCTTATACAATACCTGGACAATTTAGATTATTATATGACTCTAAATTGAAGTCATTGATATGGATATGACATTGATAGAGAATGGAATTGAATTTAGGAACTACATGCATAATTCTCTTAAAGTTTATACTTTAATGATTTATGTTAAGAAATTTAAATTATGATTACTATTTAATTCTTAGACTCTTTTTGTAATTGATAAAGAGAAGAAATACAAAAGTAAGGTTTATAGAATTTAGATATTAATGGCATAAGGATATTAGAGGAAATCCAACAAATTGTATCTAAGAATTAACTATAGTGTATAGTGTAAATTGTGCAGTCTCTTAAGACCCGATAGAAGTATTGGTGTATCTAGAGCTTCCTTAGAAACTTTCCATTTGATAAAACTAACAAGTTTTTCTCAATTGATAAAATAGTTTTGGAATTATGTATTCATTATTTGATAAGGTTTGATGATAAATGATCTTTTAATTAATGATTAAAGAAAAACATGATAGCAATGTTTGTTGTGCAAGGATCTAATTAATAGAATCACAATTACACACTATTGTGTTATTTAAGGTACAATTGTGATTACTAAGTAGAAATTTTTAGACGAATTTTGTGCATCTATTATTACATTATAATTGTTAAATTGGACCTTGTTAGGATACTTAAGTTCAAATTGATTAAGTTCTAACATATACCATACTTATTGTGTATTTCACTATTGCATAGTGTTCTAATTGTGATATTAAATATCGTCGTGTTACCCAGTTATTTGCTTAAAACCTGGTCTTGAGTAATGATAATTAGAAATAATAATAAAAACTTAAAAACTTTATGTAATTAAAGAGGGGGCATTCCATATGGTATCAGAGTGGGTTCAATCCTGTGACAGCAGACCGTTACACCTTCCACTATGTTATTTTGAAATGATTAAATATGCATAGCTGATACAATTTGTTTTTTTCATGACATGTATCATGGTCAGAGGATGCAGGATGAGTAAACGACGTGGTGCGAGGGGGAGAGGTACGCTTCCTCCAAGAGTATCCATGCAGAAGGGATCAACTCCACCTGGAGAGGAGCAGACTATTGAGCAGGAGCAAGTTGTTGTGGGGGATGTGGTAGGTATGATGAAATCCTTCGAGAGTATGTCATAGGCGTTAATCAAACTCCTGGATCAAGATGAGGGTAGAGTGTCTGTGCCCAATGAGGGTTCGTAATGCACTCCAACAAGTAGTAGTATTATACACAGAGAACTCAAGAAAGTGAAGTTTCATGAGTTCTAGGGTCTAGGTATGGCTTAGCTACGAAGGCATGGTTGGAGAACATGGTGATGTGATTCACACTTCGCAATTACACCTCCAACATAGAAGTCTGCATGGAATTATTTCAACTGAAAGAGAGTTCTTTACTTTGGTGGAAGACACTCTTACCTCAAATAAACATGGCGTTGAATACGTGTCATGGGAATTATTCAAGGAATGATTATGGGAGAGCTACTTGTCCAATGAATTCATTGAGCGCCAGCTTAATGAGTTCAATACCTTAGGACAGAGTATTTGTACAGTACCAGAGTATGAGGCTAGGTTCATGGAGCTACTCAGATATGCTCCAAATATGAACACAGAGATGTTAAATGTGAACAAGTTTGTGTTCAACCTTAACTTCAAGATTTGTGTGAAGGTGAGGATGTTGATGCCTCAAACGTTGCACGGTGCAGTTCTGAAGGCCCTCTTAGCTAAGGAAGAGATGAACAGTGGGGGTCAGGGAAAGACTCCTTCTGGAAAAACTAGACAGGCGACACCGAGAACGCAGAAGCATCAAACATCAAATAGACAAAATTTTGGACACCGTGATAGGCCTAGAGTACCTGTGTTCTTGACACTGCAAAGACAAACTCCTTAGCAGAGGACTCCCTACAGAGCACCACAACAACAAAAATAATGCCATCGGTATCCAAAACAATTTAGACCTGGTCCATAGAATAGACCAGTACAACATACTCCTAGTCTAGAAGCTTCTACTTCTGGGACTAAGAGCACCTGACTGAAGAATGAATGTTGGACATGTAGAGAGACACATTACCAAAGAGACTATTCTATTGAGAAGGAAAGAGATTCCGGATCATTAGGACCTATGACAATTGGACATTTGGGAAAATCCCATATGATACATGCAGCAGTGAATAATCGCCAGGCTAAGCATCAGTCCACCATGCTCAAGACGTTAGGTATTATCATCAATCATAATTTTATCATTTTAATAGATCCAAGAGATATGAAAAGTTTCATATCTAGTGTTGTGCTAAAATAATTAGGGTAAAGGAAGTCGAAGAAAAAGGCATGTGGAAATGGCATCAGGTGGCAAGAAAAAGGTTGGAGGAAAATTGTAGGAATGTAACATTAACTTAGGTGACTTCATGACAAATGTAAATCTGTATGTTCCAATCTTGGGATCTTACGATATAATGATCAGGATGGATTGGATAAAATCGCACGATGACATACTTAATTGCAAGAAGAAATAGTTAAGTTTGACAAATGATTTAGGACAAGGTAGATTTATTGTAGGAAGAAACCAGGGAGTGTCGCGGAGGTTTGTTTCTTCCTTAGAATTACATAAAAGTATGCAAAAAGGGTCTAATATATACGCCATCTTAGCACTTAGCGAAAAGGGGGACACAGAAGGATTTGAAAATCTTCTTGTAGTATTGGATTTTATCGATGTATTTACAAAGGAATTACCAAGTTTGTTGCCAGAAAGAGAATTAGAGTTTACCCTATATATGAAACCTGGAACTAAACCTATTGTTAGTACTCCATACCGAATGTCGACACCGAAATTGTAGGAATTGAAAATGCAATTGAAGGAGTTGTTAAACTTGGGACTTATATGTCCAAGTGTGTCGTCGTGGGGTGTGCCAGTGATTTTTTTTGGAAAGAAGAATGGATCGTGGAGGCTTTGCATTGACTATTTTCAATTGAGAAAAGCTACGATAAAAAACCAATATCCATTACCAAGGATTGAGGATTATTTTGATCAAATGAAGGGAGAAACAGTGTTTTCAAAGATTGAATTGAGATCCAGATATCATTATTTATGGATTAAGGGGGAAGGTATCCGTAAGGCCAAATTTAAGAAAAGATTCAGACTCTATGAGTTTAGTTTTTTACCTTTTCGACTAACGAATTCTCCGAGAGTACTCATGAGTTTGATGAATGGGGTATTCCACGAATACTTGGACAAGTTCGTTCAAGTATTCATTGATGATATATTGATTTATTCTCAGAAAAAAGAGGAGCATGAAAAACACTTGAGATTGGTTTTACAGTGTCTAAGAGAAAACAAGTTGTATGGGAATCTATCAAGGTGTTCCTTTTACCAAACTAAGATCCATTAATTGGGACATATTATATATGGAGAAGGTATTGTTGTGGATTCAATGAAGGTTGAGGATATTATGGAATGGAAAGCACCAACGAGCGTACAAGAAGTATGTATCTTTAGCAGGTTATTATCGACACTTCATTGAAGGTTTTTCAAAGATAGAAAATCCAATTATGGAATTGCATAAGAAAAACAAGAAATTCATATGGACAGAGAAATGCGCAGAATCATTTCGAAATCTTAAGGATTTTTTAACGAAAACGCTGATAGTAAAGGTTCTTGACATGGACAAAGATTTCTTGGTATGCACAAATGCATCCAAGGAAGGTCTAGGTGGAGTGTTGATGCAAGACGGTCGAGTAATCGCTTACATTTTAAGAAAATTAAGAAGGCGTGAATATAATTACACAATAGATGATTTGGATTTATTGTCAATTGTATATGCCTTAAGATTTTGGAGACATTGTATTATTGGATGAATATTTGAATTAAAGGCATATCATTATGGATTGCAGCATATTTTTACTCAAACTGACCTGAATGCACGACAAAGGCATTGGTTAGAACTACTTAGCGAATACAATTTTGAGATTACTTACATTAAAGGAACGGTGAGCAAAGTAGCAAATGTGTTGAGTGGGAGACCACACATATTCTCAATAATACCTCTTAAGATGAATCTTTGAGAAAATATTCTATCTTTAAAGATTGGCGATTTTTAGTACAAGGAAGTTAAGGCTAATACCGGACAAGATACAATGATGGTACCAAGGTATGAAGGTTATTCATTTGAAAGTGAAAAATTGTTGATGTATAAAAACAAAATTTATGTATCCCCTAATGATGAATTAAGAAGTTTGATTTTAAGAGAAGTTTCTCGATCAGTATACATGGCTCATCCTGGAGTCATGAAGATGAAGGTAGACCTTAAACCTTTATTCTTATGGAAAGGAATGAAAGCGGATATAGTTAATTATGTGGTGAGATATATAGAATGTCGTCAAGTGAAGGTTGAGCATAGACATCCAACAAGTTTGTTACCATGACACGTTATTCCTAAATCAAATTGGGAAGTCATTACGATGGATTTTATTGTTGGATTTCCACTGACAACAAGGAGACACAATTCAATTTGTTTGGTTGTTGACACTTTGAGGAAGAGTGCACACTTTATTCTAGTGCATACAAAGTATTAGGTGATAGACATATCTAGTGTTTTTTTTAGAGATGTTGTAAGTTTTCACAGAGTACCAAGAAATATCATATCTGATCGTGGATCAATGTTTGTAGGATAGTTTTGGACTAGTTTCTAAGAGGCTTTGAGAATAAAACTAAATTTTAGTACAACACGTCACCCAGAGACAGATGAACAAATTGAAAGAATGAATCAAATATTAGAGGATATGCTTCAGATCTACGTAATGGATCACCAGAGGTGTTGGGAATACTTATTTCCATTGTTAGAGTTTGCATACAACAATAATTATCACAGTATGATTAAGATGGAACCTTTCAATTTTCTTTACAGACGACCATGTCGAACGTCTATGAGTTGGGATAGACTAGAGGATAGGGTTCTAGTAGGCCCACAAGTGATCCAATAAATGGAAGAATAGATGAAATCGATAAGACATAGGATTAAAGAAGTGAAAGATCGACAGAAGAGTTATGTTGATGCGCACCACATTGACCATAGTTATGAGGTTGGTGACATAGTTTTTTTTTTGTTAAAACAACATAAGAGTTTGATCAAGTTTGGAAAGGGTGTTAAACTCTGTCCTAGGTTTTTGGGGCCTTTCGAAGTTGTGGAAAAGAAAGGACATGTGGCTTATTGACTATCCTTTCCTAATTATTTGAGGCATATGCATGATGTATTTCATGCATCTATTTTGCGACATTATATTTCAGATCCCTCACACATGATTGACATGAGTTCTTTGCAGGTGTCAGACAAGGGTGGTCTCATGGTGGATCCAATCTGCATTCTGTCTGACCATAACAATCTACAT
Organism: Picea mariana; assembly: GCA_032191745.1. Taxonomy (NCBI): domain Eukaryota; kingdom Viridiplantae; phylum Streptophyta; class Pinopsida; order Pinales; family Pinaceae; genus Picea; species Picea mariana. The sequence continues at coordinate 300,528 of JASDQU010736109.1, read as the reverse complement.
CTACGACATCGAATAGTTGATCAGGTCAAGGTCCAGTGGGACAATTATAGTCCACACTCAACTACATGGGAGGACGCATATGAGATGTGTCAATAGTTTCCTTATTTGTTTGATAGATTAGATATGTATATTTGTGTTAGAAACATTTATTTCTACCATTATTTACATTGTACAAACTTTGGGATAAAGTATAAAAAAAGAGGCGGTGTATGTAACATCCAGTTCCACTGAGCACATTTTATGTTTACTTATTCTTTTAGGACATTTGAGAGAAAGTGATATGGTTATGATACATTATGATTATGATTTTCTTATGGGTTATGTTATGATGTCATTGTGATTATATGTTAATTTCTAAATGTATATATGTATCAACAAGTATTATTGATGAGTTTCCCTGAGTGTGCAAGATACATGATAGCTTGATGGTGTTGATGGCATCAATGAACTTCCTTGGAATCTGGACTGAGTCAGGGAGTGGAATTGTATTTGGTTGAGTTTTGAGTATTTATTTACATGTATATATGATGATTTTAGTATGGATGTTATGTTTATGGATTATTGACAATGTTCTTGTCAGTGGATTCAGGCTTAGAGATGCTTGATAATCTGAATCACATAAGGAGTGAAGGGGGCATGCACAGAAACCAAACAATTGAGGGAGAGGTGTGGAAACGTCCATGTCATAGCCTACTAGCATTATTTTCACAGACTAGATGCATGGTTAACAATTACCTCATTTCGAGAGGTCTGCGATGCCATGAGGTTAGACTGATATAATCACTCATGAGGAATTCTAAGGGGCATGCAATAAGATGCAATCCTTATTCCTTAGAAGCCCTTAGTATATCACAAGGTCAACCAAGTTGAGTGTTGACTCCATGGTCTGAAACAACTTCCAAAAATATTCAAAGTTTTTAACTGTGAATGAATCTGCATGGATAATATCTAGCTAGAAAAAATACATACACAACTTGGAGAGAAATGAGAAAAGAGAGAAATGGGAGAGAAATAATGGAAGAATTATATTAACCAAATGAATGAATGATAATTTACACATGATATGCTATGTATAACTCAACTAATGTGCACTAGAGGATAACCAATGATCCATAGTGGTGGTCTAGAGTGATCTGGGCACACATCGGTAGTTACGGGAGTAAATTGCCACGTAGTCTCAATTAACTAGTCTCTTAGTCTTCAATTAACTGACTGAAACAAAGCAAAGTGAGGAGGAGATAATATAATCATGAGTAATGCACTAGTATAGAGATAATACCAAGGACAATGCACATTATTTGTTCATGATCCCAATGGTGCATGGTGATAATCCCAATGTGGCATCTAGACTCCACTCAATTGATCAAATTGAAGTGTGAATTGAATAGATTATTCTCCTAGAATGTAGGAAAATGAATATTCTCCCTAAACCATAGGAGATTGAATAATGACTAATAAACATAGGGAAAACCTTAGGAAAAATAAATCATAGGTGTGTGTGAAGTATCTCCAACACCCCCCCTGAACATCACTATGGTGAAAATAAATAATGGGTCTCGACAATGAAGCCCTGTTAGGTACCCAAATACAAAAGAGACACTGAAATAAATGAGGAAAGTGGGAAAACCTCATGGGAAAATCCCCCCTCAAAGTACAATCTATGTAAAAAGAAGAACTCACAGTTTCTAGGAAACTATGTCCTTCACTCCAAGACAACTATGTAGAGAATGGAATTTCTGCTCAGTGAAGGTCTTTGTGAAGATGTTTGCAGTATGTTTTGTTGAAGGATAGAACTGTAGGTTGATGACCACCTTTTGTACTAAGTCCCATATGTAGTGCATGTGGATCTCAATGTGCTTTGTCTGTTGCCTCTAAATTAGATCTTTGTAGAACTTGATAGTGCTTCGATTGTCACACCAGATGATGATCGACCGATGAAATTGAATGCCCAACTCAGTGAGAAAATATTGTAGCCACATAGCATGAATGGTTATGTTAACTATCCCTCTGTAACCTACCTCAGCTGAATATAAAGAACTAACAACCTACTTCTCTCTCGACCAACAGATGGGCCCTGAACCCAGACTGAGTGAGTTGTGATCAATGTCATCTCTATCCCAACTAGAATCAATGACCCCTATGAGTTTCAATGTAGAGTATGTTGCATAGTGAATCACGAAGGTGATGGTGCCCTATACATATCGAATGATACACTTTGAATCCTTCCAATGTATCTCATGTGGCTCCTGCAGGAACCTTGAGACTACTCCAACTGCATAGGAGAGGTCTGGTCTGGAGTGTGTGAGATACATCAAGCTCCCCACTAGATGTATGTACAGTGCAGTGGAATGTCCCCACCATCCTCAAGTATGACTCCTGATAGGAAAGGAGTTGAGGAATACTTGCACTCTGTCATGTGAAATCTCTCAACGATATCTCATGCATACTTGGATTGAGATAGTTTGATTCCTGATGCATCCTGAATGATCTCGAGTCCAAGGAAGAAATGTAGTGGACCCATGTTCATCATGAAGAACCTGTCATGAAAAATACTCTTGATGACAATAGTCATTGAAGTCAAGAAGCCGGTGACCAAAAAATCATCAACATATAGAACTAGGAGTAGAAGTGAATCAGTCGTCCTGAGCATGTAAACATTCAGTTTAGACTTACAACGTATACATTTTTGTGACAGGAGGTAGGATTTGATCTTGGCATACCATTCCCTTGGGGTCTTCTTGAGGCCATAAAGGGACTTCTTCAATCAATAGACCAAAGATGAATCTTGCACAAATCCATGTGGCTACTCCATATAGATCTCCTCATAGAGATCATCATGAATAAATTCATTCTTCAAGTCCATTTGATGGACTCCCCATTCCTTGGCCGCCGCAATGGAAAGAAAAAAATGTATGGAATCCATATTTTATACTGGAGCGAAGGCATCATCATAGTCAATTATATGCACTTGCTGAAAGACTTTGGAAACTAGCCTGGATTTGTACCTGCTAACATGTCCATCCACTACGCTCTTGGTCATGTAAACCCATATTCACCTGACAAGTTTCCTTCCTGAAGGAAGGGGAACCGGATACCAATTCTGGTTCTCGAGGAGAGAGTTGTACTACTCCTGCATGGTTGATTCCCAAAAGGGATTCTCAGTATCCTTTCCATAGGAATGTGGATCTGAATAATGAACCAACAAAAGATGCCTAGGTGCCATCTTTTCAATGGAAGTGAGTGCAATATTAGGCTCCTCAAAATCAGATCAAGTCCTCCTAGTATCAACAGGATCCCCAACAATATCTCCTACATCCTGAAGAGTAGCCTTGGCCCACTTGGGCCTCTACTCTCGATCTGCATCTACATCTGCATGCATTGACTCTACATATAACTGTACTAACTTGGTATCTAAATCATTTGAACCCTCTAAATCAAAACTCTCATCTAAAAAAGAGCCTGCATGTGCCTTCTCATCATCTTTAATAGGTGGAAGAAAAAGAGTGTTTGCATGCGAATGTTGAGGTACATGAGAGTTAATTTCCTCGAATTGGACACTATGCTCAATGATGAGTCGGTTTGAGGAGAGATCAATGATTATGTATCCCTTCACACCGTATAGGTGTCCAACAAATATACACTATTTTCTCTATGGATAAAGTCCCTTCCTCTTCTCAGAAGGAATCCTGGACCATGCACGAGAACCAGATATACGAAAGTGGGTCACTTCTGGTTTGAGGATGCTCCAAGCCTCGTAGGGGGCATTATCCTTGAAAAATCTATGGGGAGATATATTTTGGATGTAAAGTTGCAATTAAGTGCTTCAACCCATAATCTCTGTGGAAGTGACTTTGCATGTAGCATGCAATATGCCATCTCTTTCAGAGATCTATTTTTCTTCTCAACAACTCCATTTTGTTGTGGAGAATAGGGATATGTGTGCTACAACTAAATCCTAGCCTCAAGAAAAATATTTTGTATCTCATGGTTGACATACTCCCCCCAATTATCTGTTAGGAGAGATTTTATCTTCTTTCTTGACTGTGTTTCAACAAGGTCTTTGAAATCTTTGAGGTGTTGAAAGACCTCTGTTTTTTTCCTGAGAATGAAAATCCATGTGAAGCATGAGAAATCATCAAAAAAAATGAACATGTACCTTTCTTTACTGATTGATGGATACGGAAAATGGTCCATTAGATCACTATGGATAATATATAAAGGAAAGGAATCCCTCTGAGTCTTTCCTTTGTCGAATTTCTCTTAAGGGTGTTTTCCAAGAACACATCCCTCACAAATTCCTTTGGAGAAATGGAAGTTAGGTAAAACATAAGACATTACCTAGTTGCTAAGATGTTCAACATATATGAAATTTAAATTCCTAAACCTTTCGTTCCATATCCCACTTCTTTCATCAACATGGGTAAGCAATAATGCTAAATCAAGTTTAGTAAATTCAGAAAAATGTGTAGAGTCTAGATTGATGATTTACCTGACTGGTAGCAACCTTGGAATTGGTTTTCATGTCATAGATATAAACAAAATCAAGTGTGAATACAACTCTCTTTCCAATGTTGGATTTTTTCATCCGATACACAGAGAGAAGATTGACAAAGAGTTTGGGAATGTGTAGCACATTATTGAAGCTCCTGTTTGTGACTTCAATTATCCTCTTGCAAATGACCTTGACAATGGACATGAGAGTTTCCCCCCATCATAATAAGAGGACCTTTTCATGTGTCTAATGTAGAGTAGAATTATTTTTTGGTATCCATGTGGTGTGATGCACGTGAATCTACAATCCAAGCATTGGAAGAGGATTTGATGGAAATCAAAGCATGGCTAGAATTGCCTTTCTTGGGATTCTGATATTCTAAATTCTTCTTATTGGTACCCTCGGGGATGCGATCTTCAAGGTTATTTTTTTTAAGTATTTGGGCCTATTGAACTATATGTTTCTGCATACAATCATATTATGAATGTAATTATTTATGGAAATAAGTGCATTTCTCCCCTTTTCTTTACTTTCCACCTTTGGATCCAGAGGCATTGTTGAAGGGTTTTGAGTACCCTTCCTTCTTTGTATTTGCATGCGATTTACTTTTGTGTTTGTCTTTATATTTCTTATTTGGATTATTTCTACCATATTGCACAACAAGTACATGTTCCTTTGGGCCTTTGATTTTTCCCATGTTGATGAGCTTGTTCTGCTCTTGCCTCAGAGACTTGATAAAGACCTCAAGAGAAGGAATTTTCCAGGTATCTCTAGAGGTGGGCCTAACTGAATGAAATGTGGATAAAATGTTGGATCATGTTGTCATTTATTTCAAAGGATTGATGTCAGCGGAATAATTTCTTGTCATAGTATATTTATGTAGTATGTATTGTCATTTTTGTAGATAAATGGATGTCAAGTGAAGTCATTAATAAATGATGCATAGATGATGTCATGCATAGATGAATATGGATCAATGTGTTGTCATTGATATATGATGCATAAATGAATATGGATCGATGTGTTTTCATTGATATATGATGAATAGATGGATTGATGCATTAATGTATTGATCGTTGGATCATATGGACATGCATAAGATCAATGACAAAGGAACAATGTCATAGTGATGTATTATCATGGGTTATTCCAGTTGAATTGATGTAAATATGACTCATTATTTTCTTTTCATGGTTGATAGGAATTACAAATGGATGAACTCCAAAGTAGCCCCCTTATGATGAAGGCCCTCACGAGAATATGCTTTGCAGTTGAGTTATCCTAGAAGTATGGTTAGAGAACCCATTCTTAATTGTGGTGTAATGAGATAAATATTAGAGAATTTGTTAGTGAAACTATCTTAGATGGAAAGTGATTGTCATTCCATTTCCGGTGGTATGTGAAACATCACATAAGTCCTCGCGGTTTGAGAGTTATGGCCTTGAGAAGTTGGAAGATGCTCATGAGTTGGCTAGAAGCCCCAAAAGGTAAAAGAAGTCAAAGTGCTTACAAAGAAAAAATTATTTAAATAATAAAGTGAAGTTATGAATTCGAAGATGATTATTTAAATAATAAATTTAATGGAGAACTTTCTAATTATGGAAAGTGTTTATATGTGGGTTAACCCTAAAATAAGGAAAGTGGGTTAAGTGGACAAGTGGCCATGTGAACAAAGTGGCCAAGTGGACAAAGTTGGGTAAAGGTGGCTATGTGGACAAATGGTTATCTGGATAAAGTGGATATGTGGACAAAGTGGCCTAATGGATGCTTCTAAGGAAGCTACTTGGAGAGTATAAATAAGAGGCAAGGGTCTCTTGTAAAATATCTTACATGACCATATATTGAAGATATAGTCTGAGAAAGAGAGTGATTTCATGTTCTCATGGACGTAGAGAAGTTTCTGTAAGTCTAAGATCTTGATGGAAAAATTTTTGAAAGTTTAGAAAACATAGTTTTTGAAGGATCACACGGGCTGCAGTGAGACAGAGTGTGTACATACGTGGGCTATAGTGAGGCAAGGCACGTACATATGCAGTTTGAAGAAGATCAGAGTGCGTACAATTAAAAAAATTCATGGAGATTTGAGTGTGAGCTGGTGCCAGGTTCCTGAAGGTTGAAGCAAGTTCCAGATCTGCATTCTATGGGCTCAGATATGCCATAGAAGTTTTGTTTGATGGATACTCTTTCTTATGGTTTGGTGAATGGTTAAGGCATTCTTGGTATGGTTGTTGTGATATGGTTTTATTATTTCATTGACTGAGTGAGAAACACTCTTATGTTTTAGTACTAATATGGTGTCCATAGTCTACTGGTTACTTATACATGATTGAGTAACATTCATATTGTATGGATGAGGAGCATGAGTAAGTTGTTGGAGAGAAGAGATGTGTTGTGATTGGTTATGGTACAAATTGGATAGTGAAGGGAAGAAGTGGATGTTACGGAGGATGAAAAAGATCTTAGTTTTCATGGAGAGAGAAAACCCTGGTTCTTAAGGAGGCACACACAGGTTGCTACGAGCCATACCACATACATACGTAGGCTGCGTTATTGGTAGAGCACGTACATATGCATTCGGCACTACTGACAAGTTGTGTACCTATTGACAGATTGGTATCTGTTGAATATTGAATCTTCTTCTTTGCTGTTGTTGAGTTGTGTAAGTTGAGTCTTGCATTGGAGAGTTGGTGCTCTTGTGGAGTTGATAGTCTATTCAGTTGTTGTCGATAAACCCAAGGATTGTAGTCCATAATAAAAAGAAAATTGTACATACATATTGTGTTCTTTGTGTTCTTTGTGGTGATGGCTTATTGATGACATATGTTGTTATTTTTTGCTGATATATGTTCACATACAACTGGTTATAAATGACAGTAATAAGTGATGAGTAAATGGTGATTGCTAACTAAGTATTTTTTGTGAAGGGAAGTTGAAAAACATCCCTACATTGATTCCCCTCGCCCCCTCTCAGCGTGGTCGATGTGTCCAACAATTGGTATCAGAGCAGGCCTTCACTATAAGCCTTAACAAGCTTGCAGGAGATCCATGGACACAAAAATGGATGATGAAGTTACAATCATTTATGAGAACAATTATTAAACATGGAGAATATAAATGAAATTGTATTTGAAGGAAAAAGGAGTAGGTGTTTGGAAAGAAACTATTGGTGGATCAATTCCCTTGAAAAACAAGTCAACGTTTGCATCTCAAAAGGAAGAAAAGAAGAATGATGCATTGACTCTCAAGACCATTTTCAATAGACTCTCAAGTTCTATCAAAGAAAGCATGGGACAATGCACTTCCTCCAAGGATCTATGTCTAAAGCTAGAGAAGACATACCAAGGAAAAAAGGAAGACAATAAAGACAACTCCATTAAGAACAAAGAAGGCAAATAATATCCAAAATCCTCTTATTGCAATAATTCTAAATGTGATGAAGTTGAATGTTTCTCTACAAGTGAAGAAGAAGATCTAGAAATAGTTTGTGTAGAATCAAATGACAATCATCCCATGGAAGAAATAGAAGAATAACTTTCAAATATTAAAAAGAAAGTTGATTGGGGTCTATATGAATACAACTATGATCATAGTTATATAGACTATAGCTATCTTTCAGAGAACACTAAAAGGTTTCTTGAAAAGAATCAAAAGAATATTTTGAAACTAAATGAAATGCTCAAAGAACAAGAAGAAAGTAAAAGGACTCAATTAGAAGAAAAATAAGAAGATATCAAAAGACTAAAGAATGAGATAGAAGAAAATAAGAAAGTAGATGATGTTATTAGCAAAATTCTTGAAGTTAATATCCATCTCAAGACCCACATTTAAGAATCCAAAAGGGTAGAGGAACTATTAAAGAATCAAGTAAATGAAAAGGAAGAGTCATGTCATAAGTTGGAAGTTGAAGTTGTTGATCTTAGAAAGAAAGTAGAGAAGTCAAACAAATTCTTAAATAGCTCAACAGTCTTGAATGAAATATCGGATAGTCAAAGATCACCAAATGTTAAATCAGGTCTTGGATACAACAAAAAAGCTACACATTCTAAAGCAAGCACCTCAAAGAATCTCGAGGTAAGTCCCTCATTCTCAAAAGATGGAAATAATGTTGCAAGTCAATCATCTACACAAGGGAAGGAAACTTTCAAAAGAACAAATCAAGGAAGACATCAAGAAGCCATCTTTACAACTCAAAGAAAAAGAGAGACACCTTCAAGATGGACACCAAAGAAAAGGTATGAAAATGTTTTTCATGGTCACTATTACTCATTTAATGAATATGGTCACAAATCTTTGGAATGCAGATATTATGCAAGGAGAGATAATGAAAGATTTCATAACACCCTAAGGTGTTGGAGATGCAATCAAGTAGGACACATTCTTTCTCATTGTCACACCATGAGATGCTACAGTTGTAGTGGATTTGGCCACAAATCCTAGGATTGTTGGAACACAATAAGACAATCCATGAGGAGTATTTCATATAGTATGACTAGAAGAAAACTTGAGGTTAGAAAGGAAGACAATATTGGAAATATGGAAGCTCAGACCTAAAGTTATGATAAGCTGGGACACCTTCAGAATTGGGTGAAGAATACTAAACAATCAGAACATAATAGCAATCCTACGGCAAGATCAAGCTTGACTTATTATGAAGAATACACGGGTTACATTGGTAACAGTCACGTACATACACGAGATGACCTATAAATAGGTCACGTACATACACGATTTGTCTGTATAGCAGGCCACATACATGGGGTAAAATCCTTAGAAAGTAGGATGTGTAAATAAGTTGCAACTTGGTGTGATGATATTACTCTGTGTTGCAAGACCTGACATGGTTTATTGTAGGATCTGACATGGTTTTTTGCAGGTTTTAATTATTACATGTTGGCATACATAATTGATGTATGTATGGTGATGGCATATGGTTGAGTGTTGAAATTCTATCCTTGAAGCATTATACTAACTCTAGAGTATGGACTGAGGCTTTTTCTATTGAGGAACAATGTTGGTTGTGATAGTGAAGTTATGGCACTTTGGTTATGAGATATATCATGATGATGCTAGATAGATATGTCATTAATCTATTAAGGTACACTTCTAGTACATGTATTTTTGGATTCTTAGTATTTGTTGTAGTGAATGGTGGTTAAGTCAAATATGTTGGGGTACATGGCTGGTACATAATTGAGTTCCATTGATATATCTTGTGATGTATTGTTAGAGGCATATTTGTTGGATATATTGGTGCATGCATTTGGCATGTGGTTCAGCTAAATATTGGGACATGTAGTTGACGATTTGATGAGGTGGTTATGTTGTACATCATTGATGAGTCGTAGCTTGATCTATAGTTGATGCATGATTGGTACACTTTTAGTACGTTGTTAGAGGCACCTGCTAGCAATATGTTTGGCACATGGTTTATGGTTGATATTTCATACATGTATGAGATCACATATTGACTGTAGTTCATCTTCTTGAGGTTTGTTGCATGGTTGATGCACTTGATTGGTAAAGGTGGTGATACATGTTTAGTGCAATGTTGATGCACTCATAGCTGGTATATTTTTGTGGCTGATAGTACTTGTCTAAAGTACATTATTGGTATTTCCTGTTTAGCATATACTTTGGTACATGATGTATGGGATGATATAGTTGAGACACTTGTTGTGATGCTTGATTGATATCTTGATGGTTGAGATACATGATTGTGGCATTTGGTTCATGGTAGAGGTATATCATAAGTGATATGACACTTAATTGAGGCACATGGTTGGCATGTTGGTAGAGTCATTTGGTTGGTACATGATTCACACATGTTCTTGGCATATGGTTGATACACTTCATTGATGATATTTTATTGTATATTGTATTGTATTGATGTACATTGTTGATGTTCATAGGTGTTGTACATGTTTGGCATGCAATATGGCACAATATCTACATGGTTGGTGTACATAGGTGTTGTGCATGGTTGGCACACAATATTGCATAGGATGTACATAGGTGTTTTGTATGGTTGGCACACAATATTGCACAAGATGTACTTGGTTGATGTTTTCTTCATGATTCTCTATTCATTGTTGACATATCTTTTGCTTCATGATGAATGGTATGGCACGAGTTGGATGCATGGACAGGTCCAAGGATCATCATAGGAAGAGCAGATCATTCTTGAAGTAGTTGATCTATATTTTGGTTGAGCAGTAGAATTTGTAGTAGAATCATATTGCAGTGGTAGCATATTCTTCATATTACAGAGAAGATAGGGGGAGACATACCGATACGGGGAGTCATTATTCTTCCCATGATTCCAGGAGGAGAGATTTATCAGATGCAAAGATAAATACTTGGAGAAAGAGCACATAGGCATGGTTCTAGGGGGAGAAATGGCCACAGGGGGAGCATGAGTATTATGCCTTCAACATTACATCAGAGTGATATCTCTTGTTCAAAAGGGGTGATATTATTCAGACGAAGATTAAAGTCATTGAGACAAGGGGAGCGGCCCCAAGGAGAGAACTACCCTTTGCCATTGATGTCAAAGGGGGAGAAATATTCACATTGATGTGATTGACATGACTATTGATGAAGAGCAATGCCATGTCTATATGTTTCCATCAATTATTGGTGTTCACATCAATGTTTTTATTTCCATCAATGCCAAAGGGGGAGATTGTTGGATCATGTTGTCATTGATGTCAAAGGAACAATTCCTTTTCATAGTATATTGATTTAGTATGTATCGTCATTGTTGTAAATGAGTTAATGTCAAGTGGAGTCATTAATAAATGATGCATAGATGATGTCATGCATAGATAAATATGGATCAATGTGTTTCCATTGATATATGATGCATAGATAATGTCATGCATAGATGGAGATGGATCAATGTGTTGTCATGGATATATGATGCATAGATGGATTGACGCATTAATGTATTGATCATTGGATCATGTGGAAATGCATAGAATCAATGACAAAGGGACAATGTCATAGTGATGTATTGTCATGGGTTATTTCAGTTGGATTGATGTAAAGATGACTCATCATTGTCTTATCATGGTTGATAGGAAGTAAAAATGGATGAAATCCAAAGTGGTCCCCTTATGGGGAAAGCTCTCATGGGAAGATGCTTTGCAGTTGAGTTATCCTAGAAGTATGGTTAGAGAACCCATTCTTAATTGTGGCTTAATGAGATAAATATCAATGAATTTTTTAGTGAAAATATCTTGGATGGATATTCCTTGTCATGCCATTTCTGGTGGTATGTGGAACGCCACATAAGTCATCACGGTTTGAGATTTATGGCCTTGAGAAGTTGAAGGACCCTCATGAGTTGGCTAGAAGCCCCAGAAGGTCAAAGAAGTCAATGTTCTTACAAAGAAGAAATTATTTAGATAATAAAGTGAAGTGATGAATTCAAAGATGATTATTTAAATAATAAAGTTAATAGAGAACTTTCTAATTATGGAAAATGGTTATAATTGGGTTAACCCTAAAAGAAGGAAAGTGGGTTAAGTGGACAAGTGGCCATGTAAACAAAGTGGCTAAGTGGAAAAACTTGGATAGAGGTGGCTATGTGGACAAATGGTTATGTGGATAAAGTGGATATGTGGACAAAGTGGTCTAGTGGATGTTTCTAAGGAAGCTATTTGGAGAGTATAAATAAGAGGCAAGGGTCTCTTGTAAAATATCTCTCTTGAGCATATATTGAAGATCTATTCTGAGAAAGAGAGTGATTGCAAGTTCTCATGGACGCATCAAAGTTTTAATAAGTCTGATTTCTTGACAGTGAAAGTTTCATAAGTTTAGAAACCCTAGTTTCTGAAGGAGCATGTGGGTTGCAGTGAGCTAAAGCACATACATACATGAGATACAGTGAGGCACAGAGCGTACACACACAATCTGAAGGAGATCGGAGCATGTACAATTGAAGAAATTCATGGAGATTTGAGTCTAAGTTGGTGCCAGGTTCCTAAAGGATAAAGCAAGTTCCAGATTTTCATTCTATGGGCTCATATTTTCCATAGAAGTTATGGTATGGTTACATGAGTTTTTTGATGGATACTCTTACTTATGGTATGGTGAATGCTTAAGGAATTTTTAGTATGGTTGTTGTGATATGGTTTTATTGGTTCATTGACTGAGTGAAAAACACTCTTATGTTTCAGTACTGATACAGTTTCCATAGTATACTGGTTACTTATACATGATTGAGTAACATTCATATTTTATGGTTGAGTATCATGAGTATGTTGTTGGAGAGAATAGATGTGTTGTGATTGGTTATGGTACAGATTGGACAGTGAAGGGAATAAGTGGATCTGACAGAGGATGCAAAATATTTGATTTTTCATGGAGAGAGAAAACCCTAGTTCTAAAGGAGGCACACACAGGTTGTTGTGAGCCAGACCGCATACATACGCGCGCTGCACTATTGGTAGGGCACATACATATGTTTGTTGCACTACTGACTAGTCATGTACCTATTGACAGATTGGTATCTATTAAGTATTGAATCATCTTCTCAGTTGGTGATAATTTGTGTAAGATGATCCTTGCATTGCAGAGTTGGTGCTCTTGTGGAGTTTATACTATATTCAGTTGTTGCTGATAAACCCAAGGATTGTAGTCCATAATNAAAAAGAAAATTGTACACACATATTTTGTTCCTTTTGTTCTTTGTGGTGATGTCTTATTGATGATATATGTTGTTGTTATCTATTGTTGATATATGTTCACATACAACTAGTTATAAATGATAGTAATAAGTGATGAGTAAATGGTGATTGCTAACTAAGGAGTTTTTGTGAAGGAAAGTTGAAAAATATCCCTACAATGATTCACCCCCCCTCTCAGTGTGTTCAGTGTGTCCAAATACAAACAATGAGTATTCCATACCAATTTTGGAGAGAATGGTAAGAACCATTTGTTTCTCCTCCTTAGATTTATCAACCCCGTAAGCCTTGATTTGCTACAACAAATCCTTATATTTGGTAAAGAAATCTTGGATATTGTTGAATATTTTTGGAACCAAAGTGAGAAATTACACCTCTAGCATGTGTCCCCTCATATCATCATGTTTTCCAAAAATCCCTTCCATGGTGGTCCACGATTCATTGGGGGTTTTACAGGAGGATATGTGAAAGAGGAGTTCAGGAGAACTGAGACTACAAATATATCCAGATACTTCATCCATTCGATTCAAATACTTGGATTTTTCTATGGATGATGTGGGTTCGGTCTCTATGTCCACGGTTAACTTGTATAATCCTTTTCTTCGAATATGCACTATCATCTTCTCCTTCCATGCAAAGAAATTGTACGATGTAAGAATGAATTATTTTGGAAATTCCATTTTTCCACTATCTTCAATCTTCAGTACTTGCAAAACAAATTTGGCGTGTCTTTTAGATAGCAATCCATCGGCTCTGATACCATGTAAATGTGAATGAAACTACATAGATAAGATCTAGCTAGAAAAAATGCATACACAGTTTGTAGAGAAATGAGAAAAAAGAGAAACATGAGAGAAATAATGGCAGAATTCTATTAACCAAATGAATGAATGATAATTTACACATGATATACTCTGCATAACTCAACTAATGCGCACTGGAAGAAAATCAATGTGCCATAGTGGTGGTCTAGAGTAATTTGGACACATACCGACAGTTACGGGAGTAAACTGCCACCTAGTCTCAGTTAACTAATCTCTCAATCATCAATTAACTAACTGAAATAGAGTGAAGTGAGGAGGTGATCATGGAATCATGAGTAATGTGCTAGTTTGGTGATAATCCCAAGGACAATGTGCATTATATGGTGATGATCCCAATGTGGCATATAAAATCCACTCAACTGATCAAACTGAAGTGTGAGCTGAAGAGAATATTCTCCTAGAATGTAGGAAAATGAATATTCTCCCTAAACTAGAGGAGACTGATTAATGACTAATAAGCATAGGAAAAAACCTAGTAAAAATAAATCCTAGGTATGTGAGAAGAATCTCCAAAAAAGGTAAGTGGCACCCTTCGAGCACGAAGGTGCCTCTTGAAGGACATGTCACGTAATTAAATGTGAGTAAATAAAACGATATAAGGTCAATAAAACAAAATAAAATACTTACACCTATTTTTATTTTTTTTTTAACACTGGGGGAATCGAAAACTCATGGTTCTCATAATTTCATGACATGGGGCCGATACCCGCCTGCTACCACTACAACCCTAGGTGCGCCACACAATCCACAAGCATGGAGCACAAGTAAATCAGGTTGAGAATCGAACTTGAGACCTCCTTTACATATTTCCTTTCATTTAAATGGCACTTTCCAATCGTTCTACACCCTTGCGGGTGTCAATGTGTTGAATCTGTACATAATAGATATAGCTAGAAAATACTACCCACATTTTCAAAGAGAAATTGACAAAGAAGAAGAAGGAGAGAAAAAATGGAAGAATTTTCATTAACCATACTCCACACTCAAAGAGTGAATAATTTAAATAGATATAGGATAAATGAGTAACTAATGCACCATAGTAGTGGTCGGAGTGATCTGGACACACACCAAGAGTTAAGGGAGTAAATTGCCACCTTGTATAGTCTCTCAGGAAGTTACAGGAGTGAGCTGCCACCTAGCTGAGTTAACTAGTCAACCAATCTTCTATTAACTGACTGAACAGAGTGTAGTGAGGAGTAGATCGAGGAATCAAGGGTAATGCGCCAGTATGGTGATGATCCCAAGGCAAGTGTGCATTATCATGGTGATGATCATAATGTTTCATGGTGACAAAACCAATGTAGCATCTAGACTCAACTCAACTAGTCAAACTGAAATGTCAACTGAAGAGAATATTCTCTAGGTGGAATATTCTCCCCTAAAATACATGAAACTGGATAATGACTAATTATGACTAATAAACAAGGAAAAAATTTAGGAAAAAAAAATCCTAGGTGTGTGTGAAGTAACTCCAACACCCTCCTTGAACATCACTATGGTGAAAATAAAGAATGGGTCCTGACAACAAGGCCATGATAGGTACCCAAATACAAAATATACACTAAAATAAATGAGGAAAGAGGGAACCCCCGCCCCCCATAAAATTACAACGCATAAAAAAAAATGAGAAGGAACAAAAAAAAAGTTGTCAAGCAATTGTGTCCTCCACTCCAAGAAGACCTCGCAATTGTACAAGTTTGTGCTTGTTGAAGAAATTGTTGAAGATGTAGATGTATTCACGGATCTGATGAAGTAGATGCATCATTGTGATTTCCACACATATCCACTTTCTCTTCATGTAATAAATAATATCCAAATAAATTTTGGATGAAATTTTGAAAACCGTGCGATCGTTTCCGGAAAAAACGCTGAAATTGTGTTGATTGTAAAATGATCATAACTTCACTTCCGAAACTCCATTTCAGACGATTCTTTTTTTGAAAATTGATATTTTCCCTAGAGGAATTCAGACATCCAATTTTTTTATGCAAATTGTGCCCAGAAAATATCATAATTGAGTCTGATGTGCGTGGCTCCAGTTTTGTCTCCTGAGATGCATGCATGGTGCATGAAAAAGTGTCTATATGTGACTCATGAGATGCATTCCATATATCTTCCAAATGAAATTTAGAAAAAAAATATGAAATGGAGTATACATCATCTTCAATTAATGGAATACAAATTTGTGCAAATACTTGTGTAGAAGACTCTTCAGAATAAACGGTTTGATCTTTGGATGGCTTCTCTTATAGCTCTATCTGTTCAACCTCCTGCATGAAATATTCACAATATTCTTTATTCCCGAATAGAATCTCCAATCTGGTCCTTAATTCATTTGGAGTTGATTCTTGTGAGTCATCATATACTTGATAGAGAATTTCAGGAGAAATAAACCAGAGGATGCATCCTATGGACATATCTTGTCTATTGAGAAAATCGTTTTTCACATCGACAGAATCAAACTGTACTTCAATTGCCATAGTTATTTGGTACAAGTCTCTGCATCTGAGCATAAGAATAATTTTTAGCTTCCACTCTAAATAGTTATGAGGCATGAGAAGTATTGTCGGTGAATAATCCATCTTTTATGCATTCTTCAATCTTCAGTACTTGCAAAAATAATTTGGTGTATCTTTTTCTTAGCAGTCTGTCGGATTTGATACCATGTAAATATGTTGAGCCTACACATAATACATCTAGCTAGAAAATACTACACACATTTGCAGAGAGAAAATGAGAAAGAAGGAGAGAAAAAATGGAAGAATTTTCATTAACCGTATTCCACACTCAAAGAGTGAATAATTTACAAGATATATAGGATACATGACTAACTAATGCACCATAGTGGTTGTCTAGAGTGATCTGGACACACACTAGCAATTACGGGAGTAATATTCCACCTAGTCTAGTCTCTCAGGCAGTTACGTGAGTGAACTGCCACCTAACTGAGTTAACTAGTCAATCAATCTTTTGTTAATTGATTGAACAAAGTGTAGTGAGGAGTAGATCGATGAATCAAGGGTAATGCACCATTCTGGTGATGATCCCAAGTCAAGTGCGCATTAGCATGGTGATGATCCCAATGTTGCACGGTGACAAAATCAATGCAACATCTAGACTCAACTCAACTAGTCAAACTGAAATGTCAATTGAATAGAATATTCTACAGGTGGAATATTCTCCCCTAAAATATACGAGACTGGATAATGACTAATTATGACTAATAAACAACAAAAAACCTTAGGAAAAATAAATCTTAGGTGTGTGTGAAGTAACTCCAATAGCGGGAAAATACTTAGACTTGTTATAAATGAGCATGTAAATAATTATTTAATTATAAACAAGAAATTATCAAGAGTCTAAGCATAATTCTAAGTATAATACTAAATCTAAATATATAATTAAATAAATTATTAAATTAGTTAAATGAATTGAGATATAGTCAAACTCCAGGAAAAGAGGGAATAAGAATTAAAAGTTGAGTAAAATCACATGTGTGCATGAAAATAATCAAAGAGATTTTTAAATAAAAAGAGATTTAAACATGAGAGAATAGAGTGTCTACATAGAGTAGAATCTTGAGTCAATCTCCCACTAGTCCTAACTAAAAAAAGACTCCTAATACAACTCAAACTAAGAACTAGTTAGGAGACACTCAATAAATGAGAAATTGGGGAACTAAGGAACAACTAAGAGAAAAAATAGGAGCACATTGGGGAATGTGAGAGAAAATGTCTAATTAAATAAAATAAATCGGAATTTAGCATGTGCAACTTAGGGAGAGTAAGACACATGTAGTGGGTGAATAATCCTTTAATTAAATTATTAAAAATTAATTATTTGTGCATGCGGACATGTGTCATTGGGAATTTTTCTATAAAATAATTGAGAGAAAGGGACAGGGGATCTCACCTTTGTTAGTATTGTTATGCTGCCAAAAATTTTCTTGACTGTATTTTACTTGTGAGATTTTGGATTCCAAAACTTGGCAAGAGTGGAAGCTCTTCCTTGCAAGACAAGTTTTGGGTGCTATAGATTTTGGTTTCTTGTGTGTGGCCCCTTGCCGACTCAAGGGGCTAAGGGGGAAGAAGAGTACCCCTATCCTTGGCTGGGAGGTACCGATGAAGTTCTTGGAATTGGAAAGAGAAGGAGGACTGGAGGTTATGCAACATAAATATGAGTATTTCATTTGTGCATATGTGACATATGATCGAGTATATTATGATGTTGTTTATGGATCATTGACAATGTTTCATTGATGGATGCAGGATGACGATTGCTTGCTAATTGACTCACATAAGGAGTAAAGGGGCCATGCACAAAAACCATATATTGAGGGAGAGGTGTGACAACATCCATGTCATATCCTACTAGCACTCCCTCCATGGCTCAAATTGTAGGTTAATGATTACCTAGTTCAAGAGATCCACAATGTCGTGAGGGAAAACTGAGATAGTTTCTCATGAATATTTCTAAGGGGCAAGCAATAAGGCAAGTTCCTTATTCCTTAGAATCCCTTAGTCTCTCACAAGGTCGCATGAATGGAGTGGTGAATCAAAGGGTTGGACAACTACCAAAACCAGTCAAAGGCAAGTGGCACCCTTGGAGAACGAAGTGCATCTTGAAGGGCACATCACATAATTAAAAATTTGAGTCAAAGGCAAGTAGAACCCTTGGAGCACGAAGTTCATCTTGAAGGGAACGTCGTGTAATTATAACTTCGAGTCAAAGACAGGTGGCACCCTTGGAGTACTGAGTGCGTCTTGAAGGGCACGTTGTGAAAGTAACACTTGAGTCAATGGATCTAGGTGACTTAGAAAACTTTGAGCGAATAATTAAACCCTGTAAAACCTTTAAGCATTGATGGCTTTAATTAATAAATAAATTGAGTATTTAATTAATTAATTGTTAATCCCAAAATGAAAATCTAAGAATATGCAAAAAAGTATGCCTAAGTGGGAAAGAAGACTAAAACTAATTATTAATTAAATAACATGGGAAAGAGGCAAGTCAATTGAAGAAAATAAGAAAGATGGCATAATTCTAAAGAATTAATATAATACACATGTGTGCAGAAAACACCTAATTGGAATATAAGATAAGAAATGAATAAATCATGAAAGAATAAGTGCACACATAGAAGGGAATCTAGAGTCTAAAATACCACTAGTTTAACTAGGAGAAGATTCCTATTTTAACTCAACTCAAAATTAGTAAGACCTCGGTCATTAATTGGAAACAAGGGAAATAAAGAGACAAATATGAGTGATTTTAGGAGCACTTTTAGGATGAGTGAGAGAAATTGACATTTATTAAAATAAATTGTGGATTTACTTGAGCAACTAAGAGAAAGGGTGACATATGTATGGGGGAATAATTATTAATTAATTATTTAAAAAGGTGAATTAAATGTGCAAGTGGAAAGGTGTCATGGAGGAAACTCCTATAAAGAAAATGGGAAAAGGGGTAAAGGATCGAATGGGTTATGGGCAAACTTAGACTGCAAAAATTTTGACTCGTTTTACTTGTGAGAGTTGGGATACCTAGCTTGAGAGAGAGTGGTGGCTCTACCTTGAGAAGCAAGCTGGGAGATAGAGAATTTATGGTTTTGTGTGTGCATGGCTCCTTTGGGGCTCGGGGGGATAAGGGGGAAGAAGAGTACCCCTAGCGTTGGTTGAGAGCTAGATAATTTATGGTTTTGTGTCTGTGTGTCTCCTTTGCGGCTCAGGGGGATAAGAGGGAAGAAGAGTACCCCTAGCGTTGGTTGAGAGGTACCAGTGACGCCTCGACTGCTAGAAAGAAAGAGGCAGGAAGGAGCGCAAGCGCGAAAGATCAACTTCAGATTCTTTGCCTTCGATTACAATATTCTCATTTGAGTTGTATTTATAATTGTGTTAAGACCTTAATTGAAATATAGCCTTGTTGAGATTCTCCATAAAATGTGATTGTAACTTTGACATAGATTTGTCATGAAGCTTGATGGTTTTGTGTAATTTACAAAATGAAATTTAGTTATTTGGCATCTAAATTCTCCAACCAAGTATTGTAGTTCATTTAGAAAATGGGTTGAATCCACCATAACTGTATTGAAATGAATAGCTTGACAAGTTCCTGGTAAACTGTAGTACTTATGGAGTAATGAGCTCACATCTATGACTATCTCGATTTAACACCGAACCCTCATGGAAGTATGTTGAACTAGTGGAATAGTTCTTGGTCATTTATGCATGAGAATATCCTTACTTAGAAGGACACATAATCGATAGTAATAAGCATGTATCGCTAAGTCATTTTCTATTTATTCAAATATGTGATAGATTCTAAATATTTGTGTGTGTAGCTCACATGTATGTGTGGTTTGCTATTCAACCATTTCTTTCCTTTTTCGCTAACACATCTGGAGGTTTTCCCTCTTAACTCATACTATATACAGGTTGAACCAGTTAGTTATCCCACAAAATTTTTAGTTGCTTTGGTTTAGGTTTCAACTCTTCCGTGAACGTTGTGAAGAAGGGGCCTGTATAAGGGATTCCTTGACAAGTGTAGCGACACAGGAGGCCCGCAAATCACTGTAAGGTTGTTGGATTGAGGAGGAACTCCCTTCCTCTGTGGCCGGTTGGCACTTCAACAAAAATTGAGTCCAACCTCCTTGAAATCGAGCTAAGAGAGCGCATGTTTCAATCTATTAAGTTGGAACGCGCCCTCCCTTTTGAGTGAGCCCCAAATTGCTATTAGGGTCTAAGCCATCAAAGTCGAGATGTCAGGTGTGGATCTGATCATGGAAAAAAGGAAAAATCTCGACTCCTTTCCCTTTGATGAATTGGAGTTGGAATCCTACTTACCTGGAGCCAATTCATGAATCTCATTCTAAACATTGGGAAGAAAACACCAAGGATTTGTTATATGAAATTTGTCATTTTGTGGTGATACCACTACATCAGATGATGTGCGGTTGTGCACCTCCCCGCATTTCAGATTCGGTCACAAGAAACCTCAGGGCAGTTGTTGACTAGGTCATAGAGGAGATTTTTTCATACATTAGAGTTTTCGGGTGTTCAATCCCCCCACACGCTCTACCGAAAGTCCTCCCTGACAGACTGGTGTGCAAGGAGGTGGCTAATCAAATAGTAGCAAGTGGAACTGGGATAGAACTAAAAGTGGCTCAAAAGAAATTTTGGATAGTTTTTCCCGTTCAAATTGGGAAATTTGCATTGCTCAACTTAGGTCATTCCAAAGTTGAAGAGACAATGCTAGAGGAGGTTAAATTGGTAAACCTCGAGCACAGGAAGCATGATCCTTACCAACTAGTGGGAAAACACATGACCCATTGTGATATGAAGGCCTATGAACATGAAAAGTCCCCTTGTGATGATTTGTTCAAAGGGACTAAGACCTATGAGGAAGTATTAATAAGAGTACAGACATTGTCGTCTGACTTGCAAGCTAGTTTTCAGACCTTCCAAAAGCACAGATGGAGCGACCTACCCAAAGTACTGCAAGGAGAAGCAATTACCCTTCCTTGGGAACAAGAATATATTCTTCCAGGTTCCAGACAAGAAACGCATTATAAAGCCAATCTTGAAGAATTTCCTCAGGACACTGAAGGCTCTTCACAAAATGAAGAGGCCTTACAGATAGAAGATCCAGAGACAAAAGAAAAGAGGAGGCCCAAGACACCTCTCGAAATTAGTGTGTCCACTCCTCCTTCATTACCTATTGTTGATGTCATTATACCCAAGGCTATGGGAGGAACAGGGTCTACAGAGCTAGGAAGTCCCATAACTTCCTTAACTCCTTTACAATCCACCTTTGGATTCCCACAGATGAGAGATATATATGTTGGTGACCTCACCCCTATTTCCGGAGATGAGATCCCTCCTTCTGATTATTTTTTCAGCAAGAAGAGGAAGGCTATTGTAAGGCAAGAAATGCATATGAGAGAAGGGTGTATGGTGAAAAAGCATAGGGTCTTGATAGATGGCCAGAAACTGGAAGAAAAGGATTTTTCTACAGAGATAGCAGGCTCCATGGGAGCCATGGTAACAACAAACATTTTTACTGTGGAGAACATGAGAAAAAGGATAAAAAAGAGTAACCACATGATAGCTCAATTGTAGGATCAATTGAATAATGCTAAGAAAAACATTAAAGAAGAGGTAGATAAAAGTCTGGAACGGGCCAGAGCTGTTGAAAGGAAAGAAATCTAGTCACTCAAAACTAGCCTGGACGAAATGAACCAGAGGATACAAGTAAGTCAAGTACATGTTACTCAACAGAGTGAGCTTGTTAAACAATTACAGGCTAAATTGATTTTGACAGAAGGCCGGGTCGTAGACTTGAAGGCTTTTCAAGCCCTCTTGTTAGAAGCCCATACAAAGATAGAAGTTGAACAACAACAATTGATCTCCAAAATAGAGATCATCCAGCGTTATTTTCAAGAGGTAAGCAAATCTCTTGATAACATTATTTTACTAGAAAAAGAGTCTAAAGCAGCAAGGAATACTTTTCATAAGGAAGTCACATGTTTAGGGAACATGCTGATGCCGAAAGATTTAAAACTTTCTGTCACAGAACAGATAAGAGGAGACATTATGCTCATAGCATGGGAAACAAACATAGTTGAAAACACGAAGATAGTCAAAGAAATCAAAGATGACTGTGAGGGAATATTTGATTCTTTGGATAAGAAATCATTAGTATTGGAAACACATGACTGCTCTAGACTACTAGGGAAGATAAACATTGTGAAACAACAATTGTACTACAAAGAGAGTTTACAGGAGGTTCAGGCAGAAATTTCACAGTTGAGAAAAATCAATACCAATCAGATAGACAGATGGTTGATACAGCCTAATTTAAAGCTGCAAGTGATCAGATTTGCCGATAAAGGTTTTGAAGACCAGTTTCCAAAAATACAAAGAAATTTTTACCTATTTGAAACTAAAGATCTCCCGACACCACCCAGAATTTTTGTTCATTTTTTAGAGAAGTGTGTTGAATGTATAGCTTCAAAAGAGGGAGAGACTTCAATTAAGCAGTGAAGTGTCATTCAAAGTCTTATACTTTTGAAACGATAGACCAACGAAATATTAATCATGCAATGGTTAAGGTGGCAGTTTTGCAACTATTTTTCCTTCTTTTTCCCTAAAAAATAGGAGATCGCTAACGATCAAGTAGTGATGATTTTGTATAAATAAAAGGAGAGAAGACTGACAAAAGGCTTTTTCCCTCTCTAAAAAGGAATTGTGACGAAGACATCTAAAGAAACTCTGAATTAATAGAAAAGTAGATTGAAGATTCCGGATTTTGTCAAGTCTGAGTTATGCGTTTCCCTGTCTTTCCATCATACTTTCATGTGTTTTATTAATGAATACTTGACTACAATTTAGTACAACCTCTACTGTGGAAATAAATTATTCTTGTTATTTAGATCATTTACATTTTTTCCTCTGTATCGGTTATTAACCGATATAAGACCTACAATGTTTGGATTACAACATCATATGCTTCATTAATATCTTTCTTGCTTCATAAACTCCTATTACAACGTGAGATTCCTCTTAAATTGATGCCTCACCTTGTTAGTAGTTTTATGTTTTATTCATATCATACATGTTTCCCTTTCTTTAAGTTTTACCTCGGATACAAGAAAAGGCCTTTGATTCATTCACCTCATTAATTCGTGTTTTAAAATTGTTCTCTTTGCATTGTAAATTAGAGATAACTAAGCCTAGAAAGAAATACATATCTGCATCTCCCTTATCTTTCATCCTTCATGACAGTACCAGTTACAAGGCAACCCAACGTCGTACCCGGTCTTTCAGATCAAACCAACATTACCCTAAATTTATTCAACACCATATTGCAAATAGCAAATAATCGGGCTGAGTTAGAACGTTCATGGGCAACAATTGAGAGAGATATCAGTATTCAGGAAAACTGGGAATTCCAATAGAGACAATTGAGAAACCAACCTTAATCTTCATCATTTAAATTGTTGTCTTTACTATCCTCTCTTCCTCTTTTATTTCAGATGCCTTGATGGTATACTTCAGAGCCTTAAAGTATAAACTCGGGAACAACACATTGTTGACATATCTTTTTCTTCATTATGAATGGTATGAAACAAGTTTGATGCATGGACAAGTCCAAGGATCGTCATAGGAAGAGTGGATCATTCTTGAAGAAGTTGATATATGTTTCGGTTGACAAACAACATTTGCAGCAGAAGCGTATTGCAGTGGTAGCATATTGTTCGTATTGCAGTGAAGATAGGGGGAGACATACCCATATGGGGAGTCATTCTTCTTCCCATGATTCAAGGAGGAGAGATTTATCATATGCAAATATAAATACTTGGAGAAATATCACAAAGTCATGGTTCCAGGGGGAGCGATGGTCACAGGGGGACTATGAGTGATATGTCTTCATCATTACATTAGAGTGATATCCCTTGTTCAAAAGGGGAGATATTGTTCCAAGGAAGATTAAAGGTATCCAGACAAGGGGAGCATCCCCAAGAAGAGAACTACCCTTTCCCAATGATGTCAAAGGGGGATATATAGTAGCATCGATGTGTTTGAGATGACTATTGATGAAGAGAAATGCCATGTCTACATGTTCCCATCAATGGTTGGTGTTGACATCAATGTTGGTATTTCCATCAATGCCAAAGAGGGATATTTTTGGATCATGTTGTCATTGATGTCAAAGGAACAATGTCTTGTCATAGTATATTGATGTAGTATGCATTGTCATTGTTTTAAATGAATTGATGTCAAGTGAATTCATTAATAAATGATGCATAGATGATGTCATGCATAGATGAAGATGGATCAATGAATTTCCATTGATATATGATGCATAGATGAATATGGATCGATGTTTTTTCATTGATATATGATGTATAGATGGATTGATGCATTAATGAATTGATCATTGGATCATGTGGACATGCATAGAATCAATGACAAAGGGACAATGTCATAGTGATGTATTGTCATGGGTTATTCCAATTGGATTGATGTAAAGATGACTCATTATTGTCTTGTCATGGTTGATAGGAAGTACAAATGGATGAACTCCAAAGTGGTCCCCTTATGGTGAAATCCCTCACGGAATATGCTTTGCAGTTGAGTTATCCTAGAAGTATGGTTAGAGAACCCATGATTAATTGTGATATAATGAGATAAAGATCAGTGAATTTGTCAGTGAAGCTATCCTAGATGGATATTCATTTTCATTCCATTTCCGGTGGTATGTGGAAAGTCACATAAGTTCTCATGGTTTGTGAGTTATGGCCTTGAGAAGTTGGAGGACCCTCATGAGTTGGCTAGAAGCCCCAAAAGGTCAAATAATTCAAAGTTATTAGAAAGAATAAATTATTTAAATAATAAAGTGAAGTGATGAATTCAAAGATGATTATTTAAATAATAAATCTAATGGAGAACCTTATAATTATGGAAAGTGGTTATAAGTGGGTTAACCCTAAAATAAGGAAAGTGGGTTAAGTGGAAAAGTGGCCATGTGAAAAAAGTGGCCAAGTGGAAAAAGCTAGATAAAGGTGGCTATGTGGAAAAATGGTTATGTGGATAAAGTGGATATGTGGACAAAGTGGCCTAGTGGATGCTTCTAAGGAAGCTACTTGGAGATTATAAATAAGAGGCAAGGGTCTCTTGTAAAATATCTCTCTTGAGCATATATTGAAGATCTATTATGAGAAAGAGAGTGATTGCAAGTTCTCATGGATGCATCAAAGTTTTCGTAAGTTTGATATCTTGACGGTGAAACTTTCGAAAGTTCAGAAACCCTAGTTTCTGAAGGAGCACGCGGGATGCAGTGAGCCAGAGCACATACATACACGGGCTACAGTGAGGCATGGCACGTACACACATGGTCTGAAGGAGATCAGAGTGCATACAGTTGAAGAAAGTCATGGAGATTTGAGTGTGATTTGGTGCGAGGTTCCTGAAGGATGAAGCAAGTTCCAGATCTATATTCTATGGACTCAGATCTACCATAGAAGTTCTGGTATGGTTACATGATTGTTTTCATGGATACTCTTGCTTATGGTATGGTGAATTCTTTATGCATTCTTGGTATGGTTGTTTTGATATGGTTTTATTGGTTCATTGACTGAGAGGGAAACACTCTTATGTTTCGGTATTGATATGGTTTCCATAGTATACTAGTTACTTATACATGATTGAGTAACAATCATATTGTGTGGTTGAGGAGCATGAGTAAGTTGTTGGAGAGAATAGATGTGTTGTGATTGGTTATGGTATATATTGGACAATCAAGGAAAAAATGGGATGTGACAGGCGATGCAAAAGATACGATTTTTCATGGAGNGAAAAAACACTAGTTCTTAAGGAGGCACACACAGGCTGTTGGGAACTGGACCGCGTACATATGTAGGCTGCACTATCGGTAGGCCACATACATATGTGTGTTGCACTATTGACAGGTCACGTACCTATTGAAAGATTGGTATCTGTTGAGGATTGAATCATGTTCTCAATTGGTGATGAGTTGAGTAAGCGGAGTCTTGCACTACAGAGCTGGCACTCTTGTGGAGTTGATAGTCTATTCAGTTGTTGTTGATAAACCCAAGGATTGTAGTCCATAATAAAAATAAAATTGTACATACATATTTTGTTCTTTGTGTTCTTTGTGGTGATGGCTTATTGATGATATATGTTGTTGTTATCTATTGTTGATATATGTTCACATACAACTAGTTATAAATGACAGTAATAAGTGATGAGTAAATAGTGATTGCTAACGAAGGCATTTTTGTGAAGGGAAGTTGAAAAAGATCCCTACAATGATTCACCCCCCCTCCCAGTGTGGTCGGTGTGTCCAACAACAAACACTGAGTATTCCAGACCAATTTTGGAGAGAACGGTAAGAACCATTTGTTTCTCCTCCTTAGATTTATCAAGCTCGTCAGCCTTGAGTTGCGACAACAAATCCTTATATTTGGTAAATAATCCTGGATATTGTCGAAGTTTTTTGGATCCAAAATGAGAAATTCCAACTCTATCATGTGTCCCCTCATATCATCATGTTTTCAAAAAACCCCTTCCATGGTGTTATAGGATTCATTGGGGGTTTTACAAGAGAAATGAGACTACAAATAGATTCAAATGCTTCATCCATTCGATTCAGATACTTGGATTTTTCTATGGTTGATGTGGGTTCGTTCTCTACGTCCATGGTTAACCTATATAATCCTCTTCTTCGAAGATGCACGATCATCTTCTCCTTCCATGCAATGAAATTGTACGGTGTAAGAATGAATTCTTTTGGAAATTCCATTTTTCCTCTGTCTTCAATATTCGGTACCTGCAAAAAGAATTTGGTGTGTCTTTTCAGTATCAATCCATCGGCTCTGATACCATGTAAATGTGAATGAAACTACACAAATAAGATCTATCTAGAAATAATGCATACACAGTTTGCAGAGAAATGAGAAAAGAGAGAAACAACAGAGAAAGAATGGAAGAATTCTATTAACCAAATGAATGAATGATAATTTACACATGATATACTCTATATAAATCAACTAATGTGCATTGGAAGAGAACCAATGTGACATAGTAGTGGTATAGAGTAATTTGGACACATACCGACAATTACGGGAGTAAACTGCCACCTAGTCTCAGTTAACTAGTCTCTCAGTCTTTAGTTAACTGACTGAAACAAAGTGAAGTGAGGAGGCGATAAGGGAATCATGAGTAATGTTATATTCTGGTGATAACCCCATGGAAAATTCACATTATATGGTGATGATCCCAATGTGGCATCTAGAGTCCACTCAACCGATCAAATTGAAGTGTGAATTGAAGAGAATGTTCTCCTAGAATGTAGGAAAATGAATATTCTCCCTAAACTAGAGGAGGTTGATTAATGAATAATAAGCATAGGGAAAAACTTAGGAAAAATAAATCCTAGTTCTATGGGAAGTATCTCCAAGAAAGTTAAGTGGCACCCTTGGAGTACGAAGGTGCGTCTTGAAGGGAACGTCACATAATTAAATGTGAGTAAATAACATGATATAAGGTTGAGAAAACAAAACAAAATATTTAGACTTGTTTGTTTTTTTACTGGGGGAATTGGCAACTCGCGATTCTTGTAATTGCATGACACGGGGTTCATACCCGTCCTCTACCACTATAGCCCCAGGTGCACCACACAAGCCACAAGCATGGAGCACAAGTAAATCAGGGTGAGAATCGAATTTGAGACCTCCTTTACATATTTCCTTCCATTTACATGGCACTTTCCAATCGGTCTACACCTTTGCTGGTGTAAATGTGTTGAACCTGCACATAATAGATCTAACTAGAAAATACTACACACATTTGCAAAGAGAAATTGAGAAAGAAGAAGAAGGAGAGAAAAATGGAAGAATTCTCATTAATCGTATTCCACACTCAAAGAGTGAATAATTTACAATAGATATAGGATACATGAGTAAATAATTCTCCATAGTGGTGGTCTAGAGTGATATGGACACACACCAAGAGTTACAGGAGTAAATTGCCACCTAGTCTAGTCTCTCAGGCAGTTACAAGAGTGAATTGTCACCTAGCTTAGTTAACTAGTCAACCAGTCTTCTGTTAACTGAATGAACAAACTACGATGAGGAGTAGATAGAGGAATCAAGGGTAATGCTCTAGTATGGTGATGATCCAAATGCAAGCTTT
>JASDQU010736109.1:249446-268392 GCA_032191745.1 Picea mariana | reverse complement strand
TAGATTTATGTTTACCAAAAGGTCTGCGATAGCTGGAGTATTCTATGAAATGGTAAATTGTATTTGACATTCCCTATTGTGAATTTATACCTCTCTATCATGAAGATATTTCATGAATGATTAATTAATAGACTAAGTTCTAAAGTGGAGGAGTAATCTCTCTACCTTTGAATAGCTTGTGAAACTCAAACCTTCTTATAGTGCCGAAAATTCAGTACATTCTAGGAACTCCTTGCTTTTACGATTGGGATCGTTAAGATTTCGAGTAATCCAGACCCTTCCCTCACAAGGAATGCATGGAACCTTCCCAACAAGGATCACGGTGTGTTAAGACGTGTTCTCCAAGACGATTAGTCATATCAGATACATAGTCATATTACTGTATATCCATCTCTGTAATCAGATTTTACTCGAGCTGATATCATTTCATAAAACGTGAATGATAAATTAATTAACTACTTGAAGTGTTAGTTTAATTCTTTATATGTAGATGTTAGATTACTAGTTTATTATTATAAATCATTAATTGCTTGTACAATACCTCGATAGTTTAGATTACTAGATGACCCTAAATTGAAGTCATTGATATGAATATGACATTGATAGAGAATGGAATTGACTTTAGGAACTACATGCAGAATTCTCTTAAAGTTTATTAATGATTTATGTTAAGAAATTTCGATTATGATTATTATTTAATTCTTAGACTCTTTTTTTTATTTGATAAAGAGAAGAAATAGAAAAGTGTAACATTCCATTCTTGTGAGAACATGTTATTGACTTATTCTTTGAGGAAACTTCCGTGCAAGTGATCCGGTTTTAGTATATGGTTGTATGTTTTTCTTATGGATTCTTATGATGATGATGATGAATTATGATTTATGTTGTTTTGATATCTATGTATTGATAGATGCTATTGATAAGTTTTTCTGAGTGTGCATGACACTTGACAGACTGAGGATGTCAATGACATCAATTGACTTCCTTGAACTTGGTGATGGTTTACGGCCAAAAATGGAATGGGCGATGATTTCGATGGGGTCTTGTAAGGCGCTCTTTCTGCAAGTGCAACCAAACTTTGTGTCCCACCTGAAAATTATGTGGCACCCGATGTTGATCATGGGGCTTACTGTACTTGTCATTGGACTTCTATAGGATATTGTGAACCTGTTGGTGGATGTGTTGGATCCACTCAATGAACCAGGTGGCTTTGTCAACTTCATTTGGAGCAGGATATGAGTTGACCGAGTTGACCGCAAAGGGTAGTGCAACATTTATGGGACCCAATGGTTGGAATTCCAACCCCACCTGAAAGGGGTTATGGTTGGTTGAGCTATGAAGTGTTGGGTTGTAGCTATGTTGAACATAGGGGAGACTATCATTCCATGTGCAAGGGTGGTTGGAATTATACATGCGCAAGATATGCACGATCATTCAATTTACGACCTCAGTTTGGCCATCTGCCTGGTGTTGGAAGGCCATGGATTTGGTGAGCTTGGTGTCCAACAGTGACCATAGGTTTGACCAGAATGTGTTGAGAAATCGAATATCCGGATATGAGACAATGGTTTTTGGGATTCCAAATTGTACCTAGACTCGTTCAAAGAAGAGCTTGGTAGTGGCCTCTGTTGTGATGCTCTTCTTGCAGGCGGACATAATCGCCATCTTAGAAAAGAGATCCACAACCACAAAAACATAGTCATTGCCCCTATTTGTGGATGGAAAGCTCGACATGTAGTCCATTGAGATGAATTCCCATGGTCCTTCAGGAGTAGGCAGAGGGGTGTATAGGCCATGTTTCTTAGTGGTCAGTTTGGCAATCCCACAGGCAATGCATGACCTAATATACTTGTTGACCTCATGTCGAAGTTTCGGTGATTAGAAATGTTTCTGTAGCATTGACACTGTCTTTTCGACACCGAAGTGTCCAACTAGCCAACTATAGTGGTATTCTTAGATCATCTTCACTCGCTCGCTTGATGTAATGCAAATATGGCCCAGATGACACAACAACCCGTCCTGAAGATGGAAATTAGCAACAACTACATTTGCACCCAACATTTGGTAGCTGGTGGCGAAGTCTAGGTTTGCCTCATAGAGTTAGGGCCATCCATAGGTTTCATGGCCACAAGAGTCTAGCACCATGGTGAGTGTCATGACTGGCAGTCTCTTGAGGCAATCAACAACGCAATTGGTGCTTCCAATTTTATACTTGATGTTGAGGTGGAGTTTCTACAAGTACGTGAACCACTTCTGATGGAGGTCATTCTACAGTTTTCCTTGTGTTTGCATGAACTACAATGGCTTATGATCAATGTGGATGAATTTCTCCTTCCCAATAATGTAATGTTTCCCCTAGCGGTAGGCTTGCACGATGGATTACATTTCTTTTCCATAAGTAGGGTACTTACAGACAACATATGATAATGTATCACTATGATAGGCCACAGGGTGGTCGTTCTCAATGAGAACGACGCCCACGGCATAGTCTGAAGCATCTGTATCGATCTCAAAGGGTTGTTATAGGTTCGGTAGTGAAAGTATTGGGGATGATCACAAACATTGCTTCAAATCATCGAAAGCTTGTTGTTGGGACTGGCCCCACACAAATTTCTCCTTACCACCATCATTGGTTACTTGGCTGAGGGCCCATGCAATATGGGAGATTCCCAACACAAACCTACGGTAGAAATGGGAAAGGCCCAAGAAACTTTGAAGCTCAGTGACTTTGGTTGGGCCTAGCTAGTCATGGATGACTTGGATTTTGGCTAGATCCACATGTACGCCATGTTGATCAACAATGTATCCTAGGTAATAAACCGTATCCATATTGAAGGAGCATTTTTCTAAGTTGGCATAAAGCTGGTGTTGTCGCAGGGTGTGTAGAACCTGTTGAATATGATGCAAGTGTTCTTCCCAAGTCTTGTTGTAAATGAGGATATCATCCAGATACACCACCACAAAATTATTGGTGAATGGTCGCAGGTTATCGTCCATCATCCTCATGAAATTGGCTAGAGAATTTGTCAAACCAAAGGTCATGACAAACCATTCAAAAATACCTTCCTTTGACTTGAACGCAGTCTTCCATACATATGTTTGTTCTATCAAGACCTAGTGGTATCCAAAATTTAGATCAATATTACTGAAGTATTTTTCCCTCATGAGTTGATTAAGGAGGTCGTCGATTCGGGGAATCAGGCAATGCAGAGTCACTGGGTTTCATCTTTCATTTGTACCAGCATGATTGGGATCCCACAAGGTGATCTTCCCCTTGTGGAGCAGTTCTTGGATATGCCACTTGATCTCCTCATTCTCTAACAGAGAGTGACAGTAGACTAGCCCATTGGGTAGCAATGCGTCAGAGGTCAGATCGATGGGGTTCTTGACCTGACAGTGCAAAGGTACCCCGGTAGGTGAGGTTAAGATATCTGAGTATTCTTCCATGACCTTATCCACTTGCTACTGCTGTGTGGAGAGGTCAGTTGCGAAGACCCTAGATATTGTTGCGATCTTTCACTCATTCTAAGAGCGAATCATGAAGAATACAAAATTCCCTATCTGAGATATGACCTTTTTGCATTGCTTGGAAAAGATCAAGGAAATAACACTCGGTGGGACTGCCTCGGGTATCCTGTACAATTTCTTGTTCAAAGTAATAATAGCATTGCAAGGCCTAGACTCATATACAACATGATGTTTCCATAAATATGGTTGGCCCAAAAAAACATTACAAAATTCGAGAGGGGAAACATCACACAATACCTCATCTTTGAAGGGCTTGATGTCATATGACAGGTGACATTGTTGGATGATGTGGATGTCTCTTCCTTGGCGGAGCCATCCAATGGTGTAGGGTTGCGGGTGTGGCATTGTCGGCAGGGAGAGTATCTTGACAACCTCTATTGACATGAGTTTTTTATGGCTATCGCTATCAACGATAAAGTGAAACGGGGTACCCTTCACCCACATCTATGAATGATAAAGGTGCTCGCCTTCCTCTGGCTCATCTAGTTCACCAAACTGGAGCTTGGTGGTAGAAATGGTAGCACTGGGTTCTGCATCTATGATTTGTCTCCCCCTTTCTGGTTCTAACTCAGAGTCAGAACTTGCATCTGATTTAGAGGCTTTCACCTCAGCCACCAGTGACTCCTTCGAGCAACAATTAATAGTGTTATGCCAGAGGCTCTTATGGAAGTCACACCACTTCCTAGTATCTTTATTTGTCTTTTTGGTGTCCTTATTTTCTTATAGGATAGATTGGTTTTCCTAAGGTTTTTCGTCTTTTCTCTTTCCATTGTTCTATGGGTTGGGGCCGCCCTTTCCTATCTTTTGCTGTGAGCGTTTCCCAGGTCCAAATTTTCATGTCTTTTGTTTGAGATTCTGCCCAATTTTGATGACATATCGATAGGCCGCGCCCAATGATGATATGTCCATAAACTCCATTTCATCCTGGATGTATCTATGCATACCACCACAATACTTGAGCACCAGATGTGCTCAGAATATTTGATACCCATCTTGGTGTGCAAGATATGGAATATATTTGTGAAATAGGACACCTCTTGGTTTGTTTCCTGTTGCAGCATGGTCCATTTTGTGTACAGGTCATCATAACTTCCAACATGGTAGTATTGTTCCTTAATAGCATCCCTAAAGGACTCCCATGTGACTGTGAATTTAAATATTTAGGGTTCCTCTGTTTCCTTTTTCTCACAGAAATTTTCCCACCAATATTTGACATGAGGGACGACTTTGAGGAGTGCAAAAGTAATTTTTTCTCTATTCGAGAAGTTATGGACAGAGAAATACCCTTCCAGCAGATTCAACCATTTTTCTACCGTATCTACATCTATTTGACCTTCAAATATAGTAATATTGAGGTTTATTTGTACCTTGAAGGGGGCGACACCTCCGTTTGAGGAAGATGTGTCGCCTGTTAGTAGTCATTGAAGAATTTGCACAAAACTATCCATCATCTCATTCCTCTATTGTGTGAGGATTTCCTCAAGCAACACTTTGAATGGATCTCTTGTCCTGTCATCTTTATTTTCTTATTCCATGAGAGGTCGTTTGGGCATGCGAGATATTTTTTCCTCAAAAGAAACAAGCTCAAGACCCTACTCTTTCTACCCTTACCTCATGGGGGACATGCATTAAGAACGACAAGGAGAAGACCACTCTAATACCATTGATCCAGAATATATTTTTCGAATGAAATGAATACATATTATTATCAAAATATGCTTCACACATAATAACATATATACAATAAAATTGATTTCTATTAAATAACGAAAAAAGTTGAAACTGTAAAATGCAGCGAAAACAAGCTTGCTAGAATGGTGGTGGCTTATCTCTAAGAAGAGATGTGAGGGATGTTCTCATTCACAAGAAGATGATTATAATGAGGCTCTTAAGGAATTTTTACAATAAAAAGGAATGTCAAAAACCCTAGACATCCAAAAAACCTAACCCTAGGAGAAGAAGTGTCAAAAGTCATGTGGGCCCCATTTGGGTAAGTTAGTACATCAAGTTCTTGAGGTTGTAACTTTTGCATACGATCTTCGTTTTAGGTGCACGATAGCCCACTAGAAAGGTCTA
Source organism: Picea mariana (assembly GCA_032191745.1). Classification (NCBI taxonomy): domain Eukaryota; kingdom Viridiplantae; phylum Streptophyta; class Pinopsida; order Pinales; family Pinaceae; genus Picea; species Picea mariana. The sequence goes on along the minus strand of JASDQU010736109.1, from coordinate 262,788 downwards.
TCCTAGGACTACACATTTTTTTTCTATATAAATATATATATCCCTAAAACAATGTTGTGGAGAGCCCTAAAAAAACATTATTTAGGGCCTCAAAACGACCCCACAAGTCAGGGACCCAAAACTAGGGAAAAACTACCAAAATGGAAAACTACCAAAATGAGCCAGTTGGAATAGGTGGGAGACCACCGAAATCCATATGGATCATGCCATGCACAAAAATTGTATATCGAGGGAAAGAAGTGGCAACATCCCTGTCACAGCCTACCAGCACTCCCATTGTGGCTCGAATTGTAGGTTAATGATTACCTAGTTCGAGAGATCCACGATGTCATGAGGGAAGACTAAGATAGTCGCTCACAAAGATTTCTAAGGGGCACACAATAAGGTAGGGTCCTTATTCCTTAGAATCCCTCAGTCTCTCACAAGGTCGCCTGAATGCAGTGTTGAATCCAAGGGTTGGACAACTACCAAAACCAGTCAAAGGATAGTGGCACTCTTCGAGCATGAAGTGCATCTTGAAGGGCACATCATGTAATTAAAAATTTGAGTCAAAGGCGAGTGGCACCCTTGGATCACAGAGTGTGTCTTGAATGGCACATTGTGTAATTAAAAATTTGAGTCAAAGGTGAGTGGAACCCTTGAAGCATAGAGTGTGTCTTGAAGGGCACGTCACGGGATTAAAAAATTGAGTCAAAGGAGAGTGGCACCATTGGAGAACTGAGTGCATATTGAAGGGAACATCACGAAAGTAACAATGGAGTCAATGAATCTAGGTGGCCTATAAAACCTTGAGAGAATAGTTAAACCCTGTAAAATCTTTAAGCATTGATGGCTTTAATTAATTAATGAATTAAGGATTTAATTAATTAATTGTGAATCCCCAAATAAAAATCTAAGAATATGCCAAAAAGTATGCCTAAGTGAGAAAGAAGACTAAAACTAACTATTAATTAAATAACATAGGAAAGAGGCAAGTCAATTCAAGAAAATAAGAAAGATGGCATAATTATAAAGAATTAATATAATACACATGTGTGCAAAAAATACCTAATTGGAATATAAGATAAGAAAGGAATAAAGCATGAAAGAATAAGTGCATGCATAGAAGGGAATCTAGAGTCTAAATTACCACTAGTTTAACTAGGAGAAGACTCATATTTTAACTCAACTAAGAATTAGTAAGGAGTCAGTCATTAATTAGAAACAAGGGGAATAAATAAGCAACTAAGAGTGATTTTAGGAGAACTTTTAGGATGGGTGAGGGAAATTTCATTTATTAAAATAAATTGTGGATTTACTTGTACAACTAAGGGAAAGGGTGACAAGTGTATGGGGGAAATAATTATTTAAAAATCTAAACTAAATGTACAAGTGGAAAGGTGTCATGGAGGAAACTCCTATAAAGAAAATGGGAAAAAGGGGTAAAGGATCATAGGGGTTATGGAAAATTTTATGTTGCAGAAATTTTGACTGGTTTTACTTATTAGAGTTGGAATACCCAACTTGAGAGAGAGTAGTGGCTCTACCTTGTGAGGCAAGCTGGGAGCTAGAGAATTTATCATTGTGTGTGTGCGTGGACCCTTTGCAGCTTGGGGGGATAAAGGAGAAAAATAGTACCCCTAGTGTTGGTTGAGAGGTATTGGTGACATCTCGACGGTTAGAAAATGGGAGGCAGGAAGGAGTGCAAGTGCGAAAGATCAACTTACGATTCTTATCCTTTGGTTACGATATTCTCATTTGATTGGTATTTATAATCATGCTAAGACCTTAATTGAAATATATCATTCTTGATATTCGCCATAAACTATGATTGTAACTCTGACATAGATTCGTCATGAAGCTTGATGGTTTTGTGTAATTTAGAAAATGAAATTTAGTTGTTTGGCATCTAAATTCTCTAACCAAGTATTGTAGTTCATTTGGAAAATGGGTTGAATCCACCATAACTATATTGAAATGAATATCTTGAAGAGTTCCTAGTAAACTGTAATACTTATGGACTAATAAGATTACATCTATAACTATCTCGATTTAACACCGAACCCTCACGGAAGTATGTTGAACTAGTAGCATAGTTCCTAGTCATTTATCCATGAGAATATCCTTACTTAGAAGAAGACATAATCGATACTAATAAGCATGTATCGCTAAGTCATTTTCCATTTATTCAAATATGTAATAGATTCTAAGTATTTGTGAGTGTAGCTCACTGGTATGTGCGGTTTGCTATTCAACTATCTCTTTCCTTTTGCGCTAACACATATGGAGGTTTTCCCTCTTAACTCGTACTACATATAGGTTGAACCAGTTAGTTTCCCTACCGCATTTTTAGTTTCTTTTGGTTTAGGTTTCAACTCTCCCATGAGCATTGTGACGAAGGGGCATCTATAAGGGATTCCTTGACAAGTGTAGAGATACAAGAGGCCCACACATCACTGTAAGTTTGTTGGCTTGAGGATGAACTCCCTTCCTCTGTGGCAGGTTGGAACTTCAACAAAAATTGAGTCCAACCGCCTTGAAATCGAGCTAAGAGAGCCCATGTTTCAATCTGTTAAGTTGGAACGTGCCCTCCCTTATGAGCAAGCCCCAAATGTTTATTAGGGTCTTAGCCATCAAAGTCAATATGCCAAGTGTGGCTCTCATCATGAAAAAAAGGAAAAATCTCATCTGGAAATCTTCAAAGAATTTGGGCATCGATCTAACACTGAAACCATTTGAGTTCACCTGGCATTTTTCAAAAAACCTCGATCGTCCTCCTTGCACACCTTAAACCCCTGCCCATGTTTCTTCCTCCTCGTGGTGTGAGGACTAGGTGCTTGGGCATTGTGCTCCATTCGACTGGGAACAAGTTAGTGGTTGGTGCCTCATATATTCCTCTCTTGGGTTCTAGATACTCTTCTAGTCTTCAGAAAATAATTTAGTAGTTGCGCAAGTGGTCCATTACACCACCATGTTGTTAGCCAACTCACCTTAAAATAACCCTTTCCTCTTTGTTTTCTGCATTAAGAATCCCTTAAATCTATGCACAAGGTGTTTTTTAGATTGGGACGCTTGTGTCCTTTTAAGGAAGTTGATATCCCTTTGTTTCAATCAAAATTTTAGTTAGTGATGTGTTATCACTATAACAATTTCTTCGAGAAATCCATTTTGCAAGACTTGGCGAGGTGCTAAACTAATGTGAAAGTGTGATAAACTAGAAGACAGGGCCAAATATAACAGGAGGAGGCTAAAGCTAGCGGGAGTACAAAGTTGATAGGACCCGATGGGTCACAGATCACGGGCGCTACAGATCAAAGACCATGGATCATTTTGGGTGGAGAACTAGAGCGGAGGATAATTCTTGAAAGCGAGCCAAAAATAAAACTGTGGTTTCGGCTCGGGACCACGTGGTGCCACTAGGTGCATTTCGGGGCGAAAGGTGGGTTTCTTTGAAACCACTCTCACACTCTTGAAATTTATGAAAGAAAAGTGCTACAGAAATGGTTGCGAAATGGTTAGCGAAATTAACTTGGGGGTTACACCATTCATAGGTTAGACCATTTGTAGACAAATTCGATCAGTTTCACGCATATCAGTTTCCAAGTCTCAGCTTCCAAATTCCAAGTAATTTTGACGAGTCGTCTTCCGAGGTGAATTCTGGGAAAACGAGAACACATTTTGAGAAACCTAAAGAGGTTTTTACTTAGAACAGACCAAATAAAAATAACCTCTCACATATTTTTCATAGTTTTTACATACTAGGAGAATCGAGGACATCTTGGAGCCTTATATTTCTGGATTCAATATTTTCTTGTTGGAAGACATCTTTTTCAAATGCAGATCCCAGACATATGGAGAAGAATTTCACAAAACTGGGAGAGGTTTTTACTCAATACAATCTGATATACAAAAAATTACCCTAGAGTTTACACAGGTGTCACGGATTAGGAGATTCGAAGAAATCTTTGAACCCTATTTTTCAGTTTTCATGATTTCCTATTCGAGACAATTTTTTGCAGCACGTTTTATATCCAATTGGAGATGCATTTATAGAAACCGAGAGAGGATTTTATTTATAATGATCTTATATACAAAAACCGTTCTCATATTTTACACAACTATTATAGTTTGACAATTACAGGTGGCTTTTTGAAGCCTATTTTTTCTTGTAAACGGTTTCCAAACGAAACGTTTCTTTATTTGTAACTAGTTTGGAAACGAAAGGATTCATTGTTCGTATAAATTTTAAGAGATATGTATATATCAGGGTTTTCAGAAATGCAAGGACACCTTTTATTTGTTTTGAATTCAATTGTAATTTTCTGGAGCTGAATTGAATACATATGCAGAAGCTTTTGAAGTATCTATGAAAAGATTCTAATGGTGGTGATATGATTTTTGTCTCCTCTCATTTTATGTATTTCTTGTGTTCTTTAATTCCATTTGCATTTAATTCTGTTTAAATTGGATATTTAAAAGCTCAGAATTCATCTCTTGATGTTCTTGGCTTAATAAATTTAAATTGTGTAATTTTCTTCCTAACTAATTCAAAATTCATTTCAGTAATTCTCTGATGAAGTTACTTGTTTTCTCCTTCTTCCTACACTCTGCATAAATACAATTTATAACTCAGATTCATTACCTCATTTATCCTTTATCCTATGGAGAGTTCTACTGACCAGTCATTGTTTTCATTCACTTTCATAATTCTGACTCCATAGCCCTAAGTGTCCCTCCCCTTCCTTGCCAACAACTTTATAAAAACCCCCAAAACAAACTAAATCTAGCCATTGATTGATAAAGAAACATAAAGTGACATGAGAGAGCCCTCTCTAATCTAAGAAGGTTACTACCCAGCTCTAAAGTTGGTTGAAACAGTTACCTCTGTTGCTTTTTATCAGTCGAACAAATTTACAGAGTGCTAACATTCTGGCATCGTTGCTGAGGACGAAATTGAAAAAATTTCCCTAGGAAAGAATGGCATGGTTGAGTTATAAGGTCCGAGAGTAGCAGAAAATTAGACACATATTGGCTATATCCTACTCTGGTGACTCCACCCATTAAAAAAATCAGTTTGAAGGTGATTCCACTCGTAGAAGAATCCTGAAATTTAAATTTTGACTGATGACTCCACTCTGAATGCAGAATCCATAGTCCAAAACATCATTGGCAAATCCATTGTTCGAAGATGAGTTCAATATCTGTAAGGTATGTTTCCATGAATCACTCTCACATTCCCAGTTTTTCGAATCGCATGCCTTGTGTAGATTGGCAAACATATCTACCAAAGTTCAAAGATCAAGAAGGAGATGATGTTGCCTTTCATTTGATAAAATTCCACATGCACATACATAGTCTAGGGGTTAAATTTCCTAATGACTTCTTGATGAATATGTTTATGGAAACCTTAGAAGAAGAAGAATGATCCTAGTATGAAGGATTGCCATCTTCTAGTCTATTTTCCCTTGAAGATTTTTATTTAGTATTTTGTGTGAATTATAAGGAAAGTTACCCATCTTTAGTTTTGGTTGAAAACTTTTGTGGAAACTTTGATAATATTATTCAACACATGGGGATTAATATTAATGATAAATACTTAATGTATGATGAAATCAAAGAATCCCTTTACAAACTAGTTTCTCATCAGGAAGAGCTAGTAGAGACTAGTTGTATTGGTACACAGGAACATTCAAAGAAAACATTAGTTTCTTCTTTGGTTGAAAATGAAACAAATTTGCATCATAATGTTGACAGTCAAGTTATATCCCATGAAATTAATGAAAATTTACAGCCTTGTCAGCCTTATTAGAGTCAAAATTATGGGAAGAATCATTCAAATTGTTTTTCATCTCATTCCTTTTCTGAAGACTTGTATCATGAAGAAATTGGGGAAAATCGGGCTATTGAAATTGTATGTGAGGAAAATCTAGGTAGTAAAACCATTAATAAAGATAGCTACTCAAAGCTACAAGGAAATACCAAAGAAGAGAAGGTTGTTTTAGGTCTTTTGGATGTTTCAGAATCCATTCATGATTTCACATCTCTTGATTTGACATATTCAAAAAATTTAAAAAGCCATGATGACATTCTTATTCAAGAACATGAAGGAGCATTTTCAGATTTTTCTCAAACACATGAGATTGTTATTTCATCTAAATATTTACAAGAGCACATAAATCTTGTCTCTACGATGGATGATGTGGAAGATGATCAAATGATGTGGAAGATGATCATCTTGTTGCATGTCCATTTGAGAAGGGTAAACTAGATGAAAGAGATCCTTGTCTTTGAACTGATTTTTAAAAAGGGATATTTTTAGATGTTTTCGAAGACCCTGTTGCCAGTAAGCCAAAATCATCAGAGAAGATGAAGTACCTTTTGCTCAATAATGCGGGGATAAAATGGGGTTTGCAGTTTGAGTTGTCATTTGTCGAGTTCTTTTTTCTATCTGGAGGAGTTGAAATAAAGTTGCAGTCAAGAAGACATTTACTTGACTGGCTTCACTAGAATTTTGAGATCACTTGATTCAATGTTGGTTTCAGCAAGTAGGGTAGGATCATTTGTATATAAATAATCTTGAAGACCAAGCATTTTTGTCAGTTTAAGTTTTGGACTTCAACATGAGTGTTTTCAGTTTTCGGCAGTTATTGGTTTTCAGTTTCAACTTTTAGTGCATTTAGTTTCGGATGAAGGATTGGTACAGGTGTAGTCTTTGAGATGGGATCAATCGAATGTATCGAGCACTTGGAATACGTTTTTTATCATCGCACAGGGAGGACGTCGCTCGTAGTTGGAGCTAGATATTGACACATACAAAATTTGGAATTGTGGCATAAGAGAAGTTTTGGTCTAAACAAAGCATCATTGAGTTCTTGGATTGTCTGCATTAAATATTTGGTTGAATTTCGGAAAAAAATTCTTCATTATTGGGAAAATAAAAATTTTGGTTTTATTAAGATGACTTTAGATCTTATAGTCATTTTCTCTACCCTTGGGTTTATTACAGAGACACAGTTCATTTTACCAAAATTATTGGGCTCGTAAGCCAAATCTCCACTTATTCAAGCCCTACAACTATCGAGATGAAATGACTAAGCACCACACATAAAGTCAGATGAAGGAGGATCCCACAAGGGTTTCTAAGGGTGCACTACGTGTTGATAACACTTACAACCATAAGCACATATAAAATAAATACTCTCATTTATATTCATCAATATGGGATAAACACCGTAAGAACAATAAAAATAGCACCAAGATAGTTCAAGTGCTCATCCAAATATCAAATGCTTGGCGTTCAACTAAGCATTTTAGGTGTACACTGGAGGATGCATGCAGTTTTCAAAGCGTGTTCACACACCAATGTCCAAGCATCGAAAACATCAAGTGCAGGAGACAGGAAGCCTGTGTATTTGTCCATCATTTGTATCATCAGAGGGCCTAATTATACTAATTATAATATCAAACGTATACTGTTTCATACCATTGGGATACCCGATTCCAGTCAGGAGTAATTTGAGAAACCTTAATGAACTCTTTATTTCTCACAATAATATTTTGGGTTTATGGTTTATTGTTCATATTTATATGGTTCTTCTCTAGTATGGCTAAACCACTACAGGAAGAGCGTTGAGACGATTCGATATATCGGCCTCTAGTATGGTTAAACCACTACAAGAACAAAATTGAGACCCAATTATATAATCATTGCTTCCCCAGGACAGGAATAAAGAAGGCCGTAAATCATCCCATTCCAATGGAAGTAGACGAATGAGCGATCATCTCAAGAAAAAATAATGTAACGGTCAAGCATTCCAAAACTAAAGTTAAACTAAATTTGGAGGATCGTGGATTTTTCCCAGGAACTCATCGACTGTGCATTTTCATTTAAAGAAAAGGTGCACAGATGTTGAAATGATGTCTATTTTTTAAGGAGGTCGATGTGAAGGAAAAACAAATGGCGTATAAATCAGAAGTTTGTTTCTCAGATATAGTCTAATATGCCCAAATCACAAATTACCAATGTAATCATCGATGATATATATTCATTTCTGGGAGAAAAAGTAACAGGCGTTTAATTTTCTAAAGCGGCCCAAAATAAAAACAGTGGTAAATCCACCGGGGTACGTGGCAGCTCATGATTTATTTCGGGGAAGTGATTGGTATGAATTGAAACCACCCACAACACTCCCCAAAATCGCATACAAGTCAATATTGAATATGTTGGAGAAATTTCTATTTTCGACACACTAATTCAGTGGGAGTTAAATGACTAGTTCTATTTTAGACTTTCTATTTTTACCATCACTATTATGCATGCATGCATTCCTAAGGAAATCTAACTAATCAATTGATTTTCTTAATTATGGAATTATTTTCCCTATATATGAGTGTATTCCACTCATTCATTGTATCATATTGATCATGATATATGTATGAATCATTAGCTCATTGGAGTAGTGTGAATATATTTTCGCATTCTTCCATATTAAATCTCTCTTCCTTTATTGTTAAGATTTGTTTGTATTTGCTTTAGCTAGATCTCTTGTGCAGGTTTCCATGAAACACTGACAGAATATTGGCACTAAGCCATGAAATAGGAAGCGTGATTTCCCAGCACGCAATACACTGGCACTAACCTGAAAGGATGATTCGTTTTCATTTTATCCACTATGATTTTGTGGGGGAACCATTGTAGAGATTCTTGGTGAGGTAGGTACTTGAGATGGAAATATTTTCGGTACTCTCATGGCATAAGGGAACTTTTTATGTGAAGGCTTGTCTCCTACGAAGACAATGACTGGGCACCATATTGTAATGGATATGAACTACATAAATACTTCACATCCTAAAAGTTATTGGTGGCTAACAAACATTAAGAATTTGTTGTGAAGACGAATGGAACACCAAAGGATAAAGACAAGCACATTCAGTGACAAGTATCTAGGTTTCAAAGGAGTAATAACCTTCTTTGATTGATGTTTTATGGGTGTTGTTTGAAATCATTGTTAAAATTCGCTGCAAGATCAAAGAGCACCTGGAGTTAACACAAAAGATGTGATAAATGTTAGACTTGTCAAAGCTTGCAGTCTGTAATGTATATGCATGATTTCTTACAAAGTTCGTGTGGTGAGACGAGGAAAATAAAGTGTTTTAGTCTCCCAGGTTTCTAAATGTTTAGGTGTCACTTGCCATGGACAATTGTTGTACATAGATGGACAATGATGAACAAAGTTCCCTTTTATTACAGCTAGATTGGTGCTCGTGTGTGATATTATTTAGTTGGATCTACATTGTTGATGTATTTCATGATTTAGTGTTGTATGCTATATCCATTATGATGGTCTTATTTCTTGTTGATAAAGACCCAGTGACCATGTGAAAAACTAAGACATCGAGTTGGAGATAAAATTTATATTCACCATGAATGCAGAATCTATTCAAAGGATAACGCAAGATGAGTGCATGGCCATGTCAAGCATCTGGGTGATTGATTGCAGGGACTCTACCAAGTATCTGAGTATTAATTAACAATGGCATTTTACTTATGGATAAAACATTTGGTTTTGATACTGCCGTCGGAGAAACACAACGCACTATCAATGATACATATATTAAGGCACACAGTGCATTTAATGATATGGGGAATTGTGTTTCAAGAGTAAGTCGACATCAAGATTGTGAATATTTTGGGGTTTATTTATTTTCAAACAATCCATTTGTTAGATCCAAAACCCGAGAGATGCAAGCCACTGAGGGTGTTTTGACCATACAACTGTAGAATGAGGAGGTTGATATCAGATTTGGAAAGTATATCGGTGAAATGTGGGTTGCGGTGAAAAAAATGTACGGATTTGGGTTTCTAGTGGATAATGGTTACAGGTCATAGTAGGGTACGCACATGTTTTGGGAACAACCCAATGGATAGTTAGTCGGTTTGTCATTCTTTGCTATCTCACAGGGAGGATAACATCCCTAGTTAGATCCCATGTTATCACTATAACAATTTCTGTGAGAAATCCAGTTTCCAAGACTTGGAGAGGTGCTAAAATAATGTGGAAGCATGATAAAATCAAAGACAGGTCCAAATATAGCGAGAGGAGGCTAAAAATAGAGGGAGTGCAGATTTTATGGGCCCCGATAGGTCACAGATCAGGGGCGCTACAGATCAACGGCTAGGGATCATTTCAGGAGTAGAACTAGCATGGAGGTTAATTATTGAAAGAGGGACAAAAATAAAACCATGGTTTCGGATCAGGACCACATGGCGCCACCTGGTGCATTTCAGGGCGAAAGGTAGGTTGCTTTAAAACCACTCCCTCACACTCCCGAAATTTCTAAAAGACAAGTACTACACAAATGGCTACGAAATGCTTAGAGAAATTAAGTTGGGGGTTAGACCATTTGCAGATGAATTCGATCAGTTTCATGCATATCAGTTTCCAAGTCTCAGGTTCCAAATTCCATGTAATTTTGAATAGTCATCTTCCGAGGTGAATTATGGGAAAAATATAGCACATTTTTAGAAACCGAAAGAGGTTTTTACTCAGAATGGAACATATAACAATAACCTCTCCCAGATTTCTCATATTTCTTACATACTGGTAGAATCGAGGACATCTTGGAGCCTTATATTTCGGGATTCAATATTTTCTTGTTGGAAGACATCTTTTTCAAATACAAATCTCAGAAAGATGGAGAAATATTTCACAAACCCAACAACGGTTTTTAATCAAGACAATTTGATATACAAATACCTTCCCCATATTTTACATAGGTGTCACGGATCGAGAGATTCAAAGAAATCTTTGAACCCTATTTTTCAGTTTTCATGATTTCTTGTTCGAGACATATTTTTGTGGCACATTTTTTGGCCATTTGGAGATGAATTTAGAGAAATTGAGAGTTGTTTTTCTTTAGAATGAGATTATCTACAAAAATCGTTCTCATAAATTACACAACTATTATGGTTTGAGAATTACAAGTGGCATTTTGAAGGCTATTTTTTCTTGTAAACAGTTTCCAAACGAAACGTTTCTTTATTTGTAATCGGTTTGGAAACGAAAGGACTCGATGTTCATATAAATGTTCAGAGATACGTATGTATCAAGGTTGGAATAAGTGCAAGGGAACCTTTTAGTTCCTTTGAATTCAATTGTAATTTTCTGGAGCTGAATTGAATACATATGCAAAAGCTTTTGATGTCTTTATGAAAATATTCTAATGGCGGTGATATGAGTTTTGTCTCCTCGCATTGTATGTATTTCCTGTGTTCTTTAATTCCATTTTCATTTTATTTTGTTTAGATTGGATAGTTGAAATCTCAGAATTCATCTCTTGATGCTCTTGGCTTAAGAAATTTAAACTGTGTAATTCTCTTCCTAACTAATTCAGAATTCATTTCAATAATGATATGATGCAGTTACTTGTTTTCTCCTTCTTCCTACACTCTACATAAATACAATTTATAACTTAGATTCATTGCCTAATTTAGACCTTATCCTCTGGAGAGTTCTATCAGCCAGTCGTTGTTTTCATTCAATTTCATAATTGCGAGTCCATAGCCCTAAGTGTCCTTCCCCTTCCTTGCCAGAAACTTTATAAAAAGCCCCAAAACAAACTATATCTAGCCATTGATTGCTAAAGAAACATCAAGTGACACAAGAGATCCCTCTCTGAGATGAGCAGGCTAGTACCTAGCTCTAATGTTGGTTGAAAGAGTTACCTATGTCGTTTTTTTTATCATCCGAAAAAATTTACAGAGTGCTAACATGGTGGAAACACTCGTTTTTCCCCATTACAACCTCGATTTTCCTTAAATTCTAAATGGCATATTAGATAGCATTGAAGTCTCGTGTTAACATCGAATGATTGATCCTCATAGAACATTTGAATAAGTTGAGTGATGTCACTCCTTTGTGTTTCCGAAGAAGAACCTTAACCTTCCTTTGGGATATAATGAGTATGAAAGTTAACAATAAAATCCTTATATATATCACCCTTTAGGGTCAGGTTTTCTCTTGCTTCTTCACCTTTGGATGTGTAAAGTAGCTATCTTGCCTTGTAGTGTGATAATATATTTATCTCCTTAGGATAAACAATGGGAATTTGATGTCCTCTTTACTTTACCTTATTTTTCCATGACCACCACAGGTCTCTAAGAGGACAAACATGATAGTATGTGATTTTGCTTAATTATTAACATGTGTCAATCTTCTAATTGTATTAAATGGATATGTAAAATACACCTTGACTTCTAATGTTTATTTAAATAATTGATCTCCTTTAGTACCTTGCGAATGAATATGAAATTAGTGATGAATCCTTATTGTACAACTTAATTCGAGATATGCTCTTTTAGAAGACATAAAGTCTCGGTACTTGAAGTTCTTACTTGTTAAGAAAGATTGAAGTATTGATATTGATGCTCGACTAGTATGATATTTATTTTTGGTAAACTACTTGATAGGCGTATTTAGATCTGTATCTATTACAATTTTATACTTATGATCTTGTGGTTTTACCTTGTCATGTCGCGTTGCCTTACTTAACCTTCCGCTAAATTAAATGCTTGATGTTTGTTTAAGAACATAGATCCCTTGCTCGTCCATGGGAATGATAGATGCTTAATGCATGTCTTGTGTCGAGATACTAGTTAAGGGTCCTAATAAACATAGGAATGATGCAATCCTTGACCTATTGTCCTCATCCTTATTAGGGTAAAATGTAGTTGAAATATTGCTAGAATGTTTCGTAGGAAAGAATGTGTTCTTTAAATTTATATGTGTCATTATAGACGGACTGTTGTTGGAATATTTCATATGAGGTAATTGTGACAGTTACTTGATGTGTGATTCATATGAAAATGTTGATGTATGGTTGATAGAGTACTTAGAGTTCTGTGCGCCATGATAATAGAGTTGACAACTACTCTTGCCCCTTTTATTATGTTGATGTATGATTGATTTGAAGTTAGTTTACTTTTTCTCCAATTACTTTAATATATGATTTGGAGTTGGACTACTGTCAGAGTGTTTCTTAGATGGTTGCGTCGAAAAATTGATAATTATTTTGCGTCATGAAATGAAAGTGATGTATGAATCATTATGTGATAATATTACTTTGCTCCATGAACATATTAGTGATACTTATTTTTGCGCCATGAAATAAATGTGATGTATGAAAGGTTATGTGACTAGATTTGTTTTGCGCCATGAAAATAGAATTGATAATTATTTTTGCGCCATAAAATAATGTGATGTATGATTTGATTACTGAGAACTATACACCTCCTTATTCCTCAAAACATTCACAAGCCCTGAGACCTTAAGTGGTCAAAATCAATCAGATGAATCATGGGATT
>JASDQU010736109.1:192289-206230 GCA_032191745.1 Picea mariana | reverse complement strand
TGACGTGCCACATACCACCGGAAACAACATGATGTATACTATCCATCCATGGGTGTTGTATTTGCATGTGCATTTTCCTTCATGTCCAAATAACTTCATCAATCTTGTGGTCCAAAACCCATGACTAGGGTTGACATCAATGACAACAACCAATCTTCCAACAGACTAAAGGAAAATTTTTGAACTGAAGAAATTGCTTTAAAAAGGATTTGGAACCATGTTAAATTAAGCCTATATGTTTTTTTGTCCAGACACTCTCCATCTCAGATTTGGGAAAAGAAATAGGTAAACTTAAATTTTTTATCAAAGAACAAGAAAACAAGACAGAACAAGAAGAAGAGCAAGTATTTCCAATTCAACATAAAAAATTCCATGTCCTTATGGATTTAAAAATTCAAGGAATGCCTTTTCATTTGAAGACTCTGCTAGATACAGGATCTGACTTAAATCTTTTGAATAAGGAAATTATTCCTATAAATTTCTGGCAAAAAGCTCAAGCAAGCGTTGTTGGACTTGGAAATATTCCAACAAAAATCTCCTTTCAAATTCCTGAAGCTACCCTCTACTTCAAACAATATTGCATGCACTTAAAATTCCTGCTAGCCAATATCTCTATAGCTTGTATCTTGGGAACACCATTCTTTGCAGCAGTTGAACCCCATGGATCCACTATGCTAGCAAATAATAGACCTGGCTATTTTATTAGCATTCCCTCTTCGTCTGAAAACAAGAAAGTTACTATAAAAATTCCTTTTGTATTTGTCCCAAGGATATCCAATATGGTACAAACCATAAAAAATAAAATCCTCAAAATTGAAGAATTAAAGGGACAATAATATGGGATAAGAATAAGAGAGCAGTTAAGACAAAATCAAGTTCAACAAAAAATTATTCTGTTGAGACAAGAATTCATTGATCAAGTATGCTCAGAGAATCCCACAACCTTTTGGAAGCAAAAGAAGCATGAAGTTTCTCTCCCATACAAGGAAGACTATCAGGGAAAACCTTGTAAGAGAAGAGCCATTCCTATGAATGCTGAATACCAGAGATTGTGTGCAAAAGAAATTAAGGGTGTCAATAATAAAGGGCTCATCAGAGAATCTACTAGTCCTTGGAATTGTTATGGGTTCTATGTGAACAAACATTCTGAACAAGTAAGAGGCATTCCCAGACTAGTAGTAAATTACAAGCCTTTAAATAAAGTTTTGGCTGATGACACATACCCTATCCCAAATAAGACTAGTTTGGTTACAAGGATTGCTAGTGCAAAAATATTTTCAAAGTTTGATCTAAAATCAGGATTTTGGCAAGTGGCTATCAAAGAAGAAGATAAATTTAAAATAGCCTTCAATGTCCTAGCTGGACATTATGAATGGAATGTTATTCCATTTGGCCTAAAGAATGCACCATCCAAATTTCAAAGGGTCATGGATGATACACTAAAACCCTACTTTGATTGGCTTCTTGTATATATTGATGACATACTTGTGTTTTCATTCTCTGTGGATCAACATTTTAAACATCTAAAGAAATTTCTGCAAATAGTCAAGCAAGCAGGCCTAGTATTTTCAAAAAAGAAACTTGAATTATTCAAAACAGAGATCAAGTATCTAGGCCATACTATAAAAAATGGAGAACTTACTCTACAGACACATGCTGTAGAATTTGCTGACAAATTTACTGACAAAATAACTGAAAAAGTTCAGTCACAAAGATTCTTGGGTAGTTTAAATTATATCAGTCATTTTTATAAAGGTTGTGCCCAAGATAGGAAATTATTAAATGACAGGTTGAAGAAATACCCTAGTCCTTGGACTGAAGCACATTCTCAGGCAGTCAGAAATATAAAAGCCAAGGCCAAAAATCTTCCTATATTGTATGTTTCTGATGATGACCTTCCTAAAATAGTTGAAACAGATGCTAGCAACATTGGATGGGGAGCAGTTCTCAAACAAATAAGGCACCGGGGTGACAAGAAAAAGAATTAAATTATCCAATTTTCTTCAGGTCTTTGGCAAGCAGCTGATAAAATATACTCAGCTCTAGATAAAGAAATAAAAGCAGCACTAAATTCTATCCACGAGTTTGAGATATTTCTTATTTATAAGAAATTTCTTTTAAGAACTGATGCTGCTTCCATGATTAAAGTCTTGAATAAAGACATTAAATCTCCTGGTGATGTTAAATTTGCTAGATGGCAAGCTTTGTTCAACAATTTTGATTTTTCTTTTGAACATATTAAAGGTACTACAATCTCCATCCCAGATTTCCTAAGCAGAGAACATTTACAAGCTTCTTGCATGATAATCTCTGTTCAACTTAGAAATGGAGAATAAACACTGGTAAACATTCATGATTCTCTAAATTGGGAAATATATGAATCTGAATGGAGACCACATTGGGAATTAAGAAGCACCAAAATATTGACTCAAACAACCCAGCTTGCATATTCAAATTTAGTACCGGAAATACGATCAAGGAGAGTTTCAAATGTGTTAGCTCCCATCATTGCCAGAGCTACACAAAAAGAAGTTGAAGCACAAGAATATTTAACTAACAACTTTCATGATATTGATCTCATTTGGGATATCAGGGACAATCTGGGAAATAATCAACAATATTTTTGCCTCAACAGACCAAGATTATTATATCATTGGCCTGAAAGAAATCCAGAAATTTATTTCCCAGAAACTGATTATAATTACTTATCCTATAAAGATCTATGGTGGAATTTTATCCAACAGGAAGAGTTTTTAACTCTAACCAAATTTGGAAACATTAGCACAGCTACAGCAGGAAGACCACCTCTTTGGCTTGCAGATTGGTGGAAAGATTTTGGCCTAAACAAAGGAGCAGTTGATCCAAGAATCTTAAGTTCTATATCTCCCTTGCAATCAATCCAAAATCTTTTTGAATATGAACCAAATGAAGGCGAGATGTTATGTCACTTCATACTTAATCATTTACAATGGGTTGTCAAAGTAAAGACCATCATTCAAATCATGAATGGCCAACCCTTCATTGCATAGAAAGTATATACAAAAATGTGGGACACTCTAAATTATGAACAAAGGTTTTTAACCCATATCGAAAATGACTAAGATATGATTCCAAAACATCTTCAGGTCTAACTGGACGACAATGGTGTCAGTTGGTTTCTGTGGGTTGATGTTACCAACCTCCACAGTGTACTTCAAGTCTAATTGGCCGATAGTGGTGCCAATCGGGTTTAGTGGGTTGACATGACCAATATCCACCTTGTAATAAAATAATGAGCATCTTGGATACTTGAAGCACTTCTCCAACTTTTTGCATGGTTTGACCCACATTTCCAAGATTCCTCTTACGTATAGTCTTGAGTGTGATTACTAGTCGGGGAATCTTTCACGACTACCTCGCTAGATCTAAAGTAAGATTTACTTTTCTTAGTGGAGAATAAAATTATGATTTGGTCGGAAGAATCTTGCACGATTTCTACCGCCAAATCTCTAAAAGAAGATTTAGTGGAATACATGAAGGGTCCAAAGTCTTGTCAAGTCTCATCGGTGAAATGATTCCCTTCTCCACAAATTTGTATATAAGGAGAGGATTTTTCAGTGTCAGACAGTTAGTAAGTTGTCCGAGTCTTTCTAAAGCTCCCTTCTGTCTGATCTTTTGAGTCATTATGTGTGTATGCAAGTTTGCATAAGTCTATAAGTGTGTTGTGAGCGAGTAAGAGCATTCTTCTCTGAGCATCCTTCTCATATTGTATACCCTGGATTTAGAGCTTCGACTCTCTGTTTTAATATAAAGATTTCTGCAAGCGTTTATGAATTTTGAAATTGTGTTTCTATTGTGTATCTGTTAAATACTCTTATTTCTATTTGCCTACTATTGCAATCTGTGTGCCTTGAAGTATTATGGTAGCCGAGGTTCTCTCAAGAAGTAGATAAATCTCTGGAGGAAAGTCCTTATATGCTCCTAAAGAAAACTCCTAGCGAACCTTCGAACAGCCCAACACCATAAACTGCCCTTAGCAGCCACCTGCCTAGCAGGACTTACACAAGTGCTCTAGGAACTAAGAGAACCTCGGCACAACTTTCCTCCAGAGCTTTATCTACTTCTTGAGAGAACCTCGGCTACCATAATCCTTCAAGGCACACAGATTGCAATAGTAGGCAAATAGAAACGAAAGTATTTAACAAATGCACAATAGAGACACAATTTCATAATTCATAAACGCTTGCGGAAGTCTTTATATTAAAACAGAGAGCCGAAGCTCTAAAGCCAGGGTATACAATATGAGCATGATGCTCAGAGTAGAATTCTCTTACTCACTAACAACACACTTACAGACTTATGCAAACTTGCATACACACAGAATGACTGAAAATCGCAGACAGAAGGGAGCTTTAGAAAGACTTAGACAACTTACTAACTGAATGACTCTGAAAACTCCTCCTCAATAATGAGCTCCTCATCTCCTTATATACAAATTTGTGGAGGAAGGAATCATTTCGATGATAAGACTCGACATGCCATTGGAACCTACATGTCTTCCACTAAATCTTCTTTATAGATTTGGTGGTAGGAATCGTGCAAGATTCTTCCGACCAAATCAAAACCTTTATTCTCCACTAAGAAAAAGTAAATCCTATTACATATCTGACGGGGTAGTCGTGCAAGATTCCCCAACCAGAAAACATACTAAATATGACACGTAGAAAGGAATCTTGGAAATGTGGGTCAAACCACGCCAAAAGTTGGAGAAGTGCTCCAAGTTTCCAAGATGCCCATTATTAATTTATTACAAATTGGATATTGGTTACATCAACCCACTAAACTGGAATGGCACCACTATCGGCCATTTAGCCATGAATAGACATGTAGTACATTGTGGAGGTTGGTATCGTCAACCCACGGAAACCAACTAGCACCGTTTGTCAACCAGTGAGACATGCATCATTATTCCACTGGTTGATCATGAAAATGTCGAAAGCGATCTAGATCCCAATGTTGGTTGTAGATTTCGCGGTACATTTCAGGATCCTCATTGTTGTCTTCATCTTGTTGTAGGACATACCATGTCCTGATGACCCATGGATGTCTTTCTCTGACAAAAAACATTTTGTCATCACTTTCAGAAATCTGCTTGAGATTATAAACAGTATTTGGAAAATTTCTATGAGGGAATAGAAACATTCTGGCAGTGTCAATTACATCCGGATGTATAGCAGTAGAATTCAAGACAAAATTTTTCCACCAATCCAAGAGCCAGTCTGGTTCAGGAAATGAAGAAAACTAAACTGAAAACTTGATCATACAGTAATAGTACCTGTACCTGTCAGTCCATAAACAAATATTATCCCACATTGCTTTATATTGAAAATAATTTATTTGAAATAATGTTTGATTTGGATCCTGTTGTGGCCATGACTATAAATCTCTCATCCTGTTGATCTGGAAAAAGTTCCATGCTGGAGTTTGGTTCCATGTTTGTGTTTGTTGACAAAACCATTTTCTTTTTGCAGATCTGATCCTGGTTAAGTCTCCCATTTCTACCAACTTTTGCTTGGCTGCAATAGTGGATGCATGATGCATCTGGCCTATCACATGTTGTGGCAGAATAACATGAATGCTGGTATTTCTTGAAAATCCTGGTAAACCAAACTCCACTCCTTCAGACCATCTCAGCTGCCATTGAGGCACCCAATTTTCACAATATATTTCCCAGCTAGTGTTATCATCTAGATATTCAGTGGCTGGAGCATTTCTATAGTCATCCCAGGTATCTATTATTACCATACTCTTTGAACAGTAAGCAACTTGAGCATGTGATTTAGAAATAAAGGACAAAGTTTTTTTCTTTGGTGGATGGCCATTAATACTTGGTAAGGTGATAAAATATCCAGGATCACCTTTGGAAGTTAGAGAAGAGCCATGTGGCTCTACTGCAGATAGGAACGGAGTTCCTAGGATGCAATCGACTGGTAATTCTGCTAATAAGAATTTCATTCCTAGTGCATATTCATCAAACAATAGAATTCCTTTGGGAATTTCGAAATTCATATCTATAGATACATTCCCCAGACCTATAGTAGAGTAGTTACTAGGAAACCAGTATTTATGGGGAATCAAATATTTATGCACTAAATTCATATCTGAGCCTGTATCTAATAATGCATTCAAATGAAAGATTTCACAATTGATTTCTAGCTTTATCTTTACCTGATGCTTTTGAAATCTAATGGGCAAGATCTTCATTGTTGTTAGCCCTTGGAGTTGAGCTGAGGATTTTGGATTTTCAAAAGGTGCATCCTCCAGAGGTGGTGGTTTGGAATCCAATTGATCGCTAGTTTCTCTGATTTCTTGTCTTGCCCAAGAGTCTATTTTGAAATTGTATTCAGACTCTTCTTCCATTTTTCTCAATTTTTCTTTTAACTCAGTAACTTATTTTCTCAAGAGAATCATTTCTCTGGCTAGATCTGTTACTGAAGTATTCTGTAGTTTTTCTTCTTTATTATATTTGATAAAAGTTTTTGTGTTTTTATCAAAAGAAGCTTCTAAAAACAAAGGTTCTCTTCTGGAGGATTCAACATACTTTGACCTTTGTTCTGTTTCGACTGTTTTCAAAAATGTTTCAAGAAGCGAATTTTTCATATCACCTTTTGGTAAGGCCTTTATTTGTGCCAACATCTGTGCTTCTTGGTCTCCCACATTACTGAGAATGCAAATTTTTATATTTTGTAGGAGATCTGGTTCTGATTCAGACACAAAACTTTATGAACTATCTTGACAGGAGCAAAAATTATGATTTTTACAACTGCAATCTTGATTCATCAAAACTTCTTCTTCTGAGGTATAGTCAAACTCATAAGCACTAGTAGATTCTGAACAACATCCTTGTTGCAGCAGATGTACTTCTTCTCTTTTTGGGAAAGGATTGTGCGGGCACTGGTTTGTTTCATGATTATTTGCCCCACATCTGTTGCAGTGTAATCTTAAGGCTAATTGTTTACTAGCCTAGGCTTCTTTGGCTTTCTCTTCAGAATATTTACCTTTTGACATCTTAGATGCCTTGTTCTCTGGACAGTTATGTGCAATGTGTCCAGCTTTTCCACAGATCCAACACTGTACTTGTTGTCTAGCCTGATGGGAGTGAGATCTCAATTCAATATCCTCAGGCTCATAGTAATGTGTTTTGGGTCTGTCTCTGTACTTGTACCTTTATTTTTTCTTTTCTTTGAATTTTTTTTTCTTTTTTCTCTTTCTTTTTACAGGGCCTAAAATATATAAACCATACTTCTCACATATTGATTTTCTATCAGGCAAATGAGAAAACTTATTTACAGAGTTGTGAACTTTCATATTTACACACAACCCTACTAAGGCTTTAGAATTGAGAGAATAAATCTCTCCCCGTGTGTACATCTCATAAGGAAGTTTGAAGACTTCCTACATCTTCAGATACTCAACAAATTTACTAGGTATTGTTGCTAAGTAAACTTGTTTCCAGAGAAGGTTCTGACTGTCTTGAACCTCAAAAATTCTTTGAGTCCAATCCTTATGAAATTCTTCATATTCAGACATCTTTCTGCATTTCATATTCATAAGGATTAGTTCATGTTTATCTGCTAACTCAGCTTCAGTACCACACCAATGTTCAAGAATTACAGTAGTAAGGGCTCCTATCATGTTGTTGTGAGGAGTCCCATCAATGTGGTAAACTATATCTCCCTGTTCATCTCTCAGAACTTCTGCCTCCATTTTTGCAATCATAATTGGAGAAGAAATTACTTCCCACCATTTGCTAAAAGTTCCAGTAAAGCATTGGATAATTGACTTGCATGCTTCAACTTCTGATTTACCTTTCATACACATAACTTTGTATGAAACATACATTCTGTCAATCATCTATCCGATCTGTCCAACAAATAGACTATCAATGTTCCATTCTTGGAACCAATCTTTTGCAAATGTTTGGCTTTTAGGTAATTTCCCTTTTCCCAAGAGGTCTGGTGCTGGAGGTATACTCACATGGTGAGGGAGATTTTCATAAGCAGGATTTTGAATGGATACTAGTGAAAGGTTTTCTTTTGAAGAGGAGGATTCTGGTGTATCCTTTTCGGGAGGGAAATGATGAGGAAATTTCTTTTCTATTTTTGTCTCAGAAGGTTTATACACAGGAGACAAAATTGATATTGGATGATTTGGAAGGATATAAGGGTCAGGGATAGGTTTGTCAGGGACACTATCCTTCTATTTGATGTCTAATAATGACTTTCCCATATTAGAGAAAGCTTCTCCTAATCCTTCCATCAACTCCTCATGATTTCTTTTGGATTCTCTAGATTTAGAAGATATCTCTGTTAGAACAGTGTCCATTTTCTCTTTGACATTTGTAACTTTGTCCTGTATATCATTTAGCTCTCGCTTTGTTAAGTTTTGTTTAAGTAATAAAGAAAGAATCCAGAGCCATATCAAGAGTCTCGGGCCTTTGAAAGACAAGGTTTCCACTCTTGCGACTCTCTGAAGCCGTATCAGAAGTCTCGGGCCTTTGAAAGACAAGGTTTCCACTTCTGCGACTTCCTGACAGAGTAACTAGTTTATGCTTGAGCAGTCGGAAAGGAGCCTATCTGAAATTTTCTCTCTCCAGAGAAAAGGACTAAGATTAAACGCCCTACTTTTCTGTGAAGTTATAGTTATCTCTCCCTTAAACATATGGATTCTTTAGTTTGCTTTCGTTCTGTAATTAATACTTTTGAAAGTTTTGTTTCTACTTCTGAGTCTCAGCACTGTTTAATGATTCATTATATGCCGACGATAGAGACTCTAGATCCAAGATTACAATACATTTACAAAGGAATGAGACCCCCTAGAACACTAAAGTATGGGTTAGTTATATCGAGGAATGTGATCAGGTTATTCCTGATTGCAGGTTTTCAAATCCCTTACCTGAAAACATGCAAAGACCATCAATAGATGAAATACACAAATTTCATTCTATAATGAAAGGGTGTCCTAAGGGATCCATAGAAGAAGCTTGGATCAAAAAGATGTTAAATTGGGATTTATTTACAAATCGTGAAACCAATGACTTCAACTCAGCCACATCAGATAAAGAAAAAACTGAATTATCACAACAATGGAAAATTTATATATCTGAAAAAGAAACCTGGATTTCTTTCTATGAATGGAAGAAATTAAATCAGAAGGTTGAAGTTCATATGATGGAAGGAGGATCTAAAACGCCTCCTAAACACAAGTGGAAAAGTCGAGAAGGACAGACAGTTGAATCAAGTTCGACTTTTCCTCCATTCAAGGGCATTGTCCTTGAAGATAACAAAAGACAAGTTAGAGCAGTACCTTTGCTGCTTTCTGATGAAACCACCCAAGTCACGGGTGTTGACAGAAAAGTCCAATCATTAGTAGAACAAATGAATTGGACAAACACAACCTTAAGAGGCATGGCTACACACACATTTGTAACCAATGATTATGCCAGACATGGACAAATCAGAGACTTGCAAGTCTCCACGAACACTATAGTCCAGTCTGTAAATGATATACAGGACAAAGTTACAAATGTCAAAGAGAAAATGGACACTGTTGTAACAGAGATATCTTCTAAATCTAGAGAATCCAAAAGAAATCATGAGGAGCTGTTGGAAGGATTAGGAGAAGCTTTCTCTAATATGGGAAAGTCATTATTAGACATCAAACAGAAGGATGGTGTCCCTGACAAACCTATACCTGACCCTTATATCCTTCCAAATCATCCAATATCAATTTTGTCTCCTGTGTATAAACCTTCTGAGACAAAAATAGAAAAGAAATTTCCTGATCATTTGCCTCCCAAAAAGGATACACTAGAATCCTCCTCTTCAAAAGAAAACCTTTCACTGGTATCCATTCAAAATCCTACTTATGAAAATCTCCCTCACCATGTGAGTAGATCTCCAGCACCAAACCTCTTGGGAAAAGGGAAATTACCTGAAAGCCAAACATTTGCAGAAGATTGGTTGCAAGAATGTTACATTGATAGTCTATCTGTTGGACATATCAGACAAATGACTGACAGAATGTATGTTTCATACAAAGTTGTGTGTATGAAAGGTAAATCAGAAGTTGAAGCATGCAAGTCAATTATCCAGTGCTTTACTGGAACTTTGAGCAAATGGTGGGAAGTGATTTCTTCTTCAATTATGATTGCAAAAATGGAGGCAGAAGTTCTGAGAGATGAACAGGGAGATATAGTTTACCACATTGATGGGACTCCTCACAACAACATGATAGGAGCCCTTACTACTGCAATTGTTGAACATTGGTGTGGTACTGAAGCTGAGTTAGCAGATAAACATGAACTAATCCTTACGAATATGAAATGCAGAAAGATGTCTGAATATGAAGAATTTCATAAGGATTGGACTCAAAGAATTTTTGAGGTTCAAGACAGTCAGAACCTTCTCTGGAAACAAGTTTACTTAGCAGCAATACCTAGTAAATTTGTTGAGTATCTGAAGATGCAGGAAGTCTTCAAACTTCCTTATGAGATGTACACATGGGGAGAGATTTATTCTCTCATTACTAAATCCTTAGTAGGGTTGTGTGTAAATATGAAAGTTCACAACTCTGTAAATAAGTTATCTCATTTGCCTGATAGAAAATCAATCTATGAGAAGTATGGTTTATATATTTCATGCCCTGTAAAAAGAAAGAGAAAAAAGAAAAAAAAATTCAAAGAAAAGAAAAAAGAAAGGTACAAGTACAAAGACAGACCCAAAAACATTACCATGAGCCTGAGGATATTAAATTGAGATCTCACTCCCATCAGGCTAGACAACAAGTATAGTGTTACATCTATGGAAAAGTTGGACACATTGCACATAATTGTCCAAAGAACAAGGCATCTAGGATGTCAAAAGGTAAATATTCTGAACAAAAAGCCAAAGAAGCCCAGGCTAGTAAACAATTAGCCTTAAGATTACAGTGCAACAGATGTGGGTCAAATAATCATGAAACAAACCAGTGCCCACACAATCCTTTCCCAAAAAGAGAAGAAGTACATCTGCTGCAAAAAGGATGTTGTTCAGAATCTACTAGTGCTTCTGAGTTTGACTATAGCTCAAAAGAAGAAGTTTTGATGAATCAGGATTGCAGTTGTAAAAATCCTAATTTTTGCTCTTGTCAAGATAGTTCAAAAAGTTCTGAGTCTGAATCAGAACCAGATCTCCGACAAAAGATAAAAATTTGCATGTTCAGTAATGTGGGAGATCAAGAAGCACAGATGTTGGCACAAATCAAGGCCTTACCAGAAGGTGATATGAAAAATTCGCTTCTTGAAACATTTTTGAAAACAATCAAAACAAAACAAAGGTCAAAGTATGTTGAATCCTCCAGAAGAGAACCTTTGTTTTTAGAAGCTTCTTTTGATAAAAACACAAAAACTTTTATCAAATATAATAAAGAAGAAAAACTATAGAATACTTCAGTAACAGATCTAGCTAGAGAAATGATTCTTTTGAGAAAAGAAGTTACTGAGTTAAAAGAAAAATTGAGAAAAATGGAAGAAGAGTCTGAATATAATTTCAAAATAGACTCTTGGGAAAGACAAGAAATCAGAGAAATCAGGGATCAATTGGATTCCAAACCACCACCTTTGGAGGATGCACCTTTTGAAAATCCAAAATCCTCAGCTCAACTCCAAGGGCTAACAACAATGAAGATCTTGCCCATTAGATTTCAGAAGTATCAGGTAAATATAAAGCTAGAAATCAATTCTAAAATCTTTCATTTGAATGCATTATTAGATACATGCTCATATATGAATTTAGTGCAGAAAGATTTGATTTCCCATAAATATTGGTTTCCTAGTAACTACTCTGCTATAGGTATGGGGAATGTATCTACAGATATCAATTTCGAAATTCCCAAAGGAATTCTATAGTTTGATGAATATGCACTAGGAATGAAATTATTATTAGTAGAATTACCAGTCAACTGCATCCTAGGAACTCCGTTCCTATCTGCAGTAGAGCCACATGGCTCTTCTCTAACTTCCAAAGGTGATCCTGGATATTTTATCACCTTACCAAGTATTAATGGCCATCCACCAAAGAAAAAAACTTTGGCCTTTATTTCTAAATCACATGCTCAAGTTGCTTACTGTTCAAAGAGTATGGTAATAATAAATACTTGGGATGACTATAGAAATGCTCCAGCCACTGAATATCTAGATGATAACACTATATGGGAAATATATTGTGAAAATTGGGTGCCTCAATGGCAGCTGAGATGATCTGAAGGAGTAGAGTTTGGTTTACCAGGCTTTTCAAGAAATACCAGCATTCATGTTATTCCGCCACAACATGTGATAGGCCAGATGCATCAGGCATCCACTATTACAGCCAGGCAAAAGTTGGTAGAAATGGGAGACTTAACTAGGATCAGATTTGCAAACAGAAACTGGTTTTGTCAACAAACACAAACATGGAACCAAACGCCAGCATGGAACTTTTTCTAGATCAACAGGATGAGAGATTTACAGTCATGGCCACAACAGGATCCAAATCAAACATTATTTCAAATAAATTATTTTCAATATAAAGCAATGTGGGATAATGTTTGTTTATGGACTGACAGGTACAGATACTATTACTGTATGATCAAGTTTTCAGTTCAATTTTCTTCATTTCTTGAACCAGACTGGCTCTTAGATTGGTGGAAAAAGTTTGGCTTGAATTCTAGTGCTATACATTTGGATGTAATTGACACTGCCATAATGTTTCTATTCCCTCACAAAAATTTCCCAAAATACTGTTTATAATCTCGAGTAGATTTCTGAAAGTGATTACAAAATGATTTTTGTCAGAGAAAGGTATCCATGGGTCATCAGGACACGGTATGTCCTAGAATAAGATGAAGATAGCAATGAGGATCCTGAAATGTACCGCAAAATCTATACCCAACACTGGGATCTAGATCTCTTTCGACATTTTCATGATCATATTCCTTTCTACGTGTCATATTTAGTATGTTTTCTGGTTGGAGAATCTTGCACGACTACCCCGTCAGATCTGTAATAGGATTTACTTTTTCTTAGTGGAGAATAAAGGCTTTGATTTGGTCGAAAGAATATTGCACGATTACTACCGCCAAATCTATAAAGCAGATTTAGTGGAAGACATGTAGGGTCCAATGGAATGTCGAGTCTCATCATTGAAATGATTCCTTCCTCCACAAATTTGTATATAAGGAGATGAGGAGCTCATTCTCAACGAGGAGTTTTCAGAGTCAATCAGTTAGTAAGTTGTCCGAGTCTTTCTAAAGCTCCCTTCTGTCTGAGCTTTTGAGTCATTCTATGTGTATGCAAGTTTGCATAAGTCTGTAAGTGTGTTGTGAGCGATTAAGAGCATTCTACTCTGAGCATCCTACTCGTATTGTATACCCTGGCTTTAGAGCTTCAGCTCTCTGTTTTAATATAAAGACTTCTACAAGCGTTTATGAATTCTGAAATTCTGTCTCTATTGTGCATCTGTTAAATACTCTCATTTCTATTTGCCTACTATTGCAATATGTGTGCCTTGAAGGATTATGGTAGCTGAGGTTCTCTCAAGAAGTATATAAAGCTCTGGAGGAAATCTGTGCCGAGGTTCTCTTAGGTCTTGGAGCACTTGTGTAAGTCCAGCTAGGCAGGTTGCCGCTAAGGGCAATTTATGGTGTTGGGTTGTTCGAAGGTTTGCTAGGATTTTTCTTTAGGAGCATATAAGGACTATCTTGGGGTTCGCTAGGATAACTGGATTGGTACTGCAAAGAGTAGCAAGACGTAGAAGGTCAAGTAGCAGAAGAAAGACAGTTGCACGAGACAGATTCATCTTCAAGCTTCATTCTCCGACGGAGGAAGCCTCTGAGTCACAAATGGTATCAGAGAAAGTGCGCAGAGGCAGGACCACTCAACACATG
>JASDQU010736109.1:179739-191600 GCA_032191745.1 Picea mariana | reverse complement strand
TCAGAAGGTGTTGTCGAGAGCAGGAATTCATTTTCTAGAAGGAACGAAGGCTGATTCGTCATAGAATTAGAAAATCTCCTAAGTTGAAATCGAGTAAAATCTCAGGAGGAAGAACATCGTTGAGCGTTGGATCACTATGGAAGTTCCCATGGATTGTTCGATTAGAAGAAGGAGCGCAGACTTTAATGCTACGTAGATTCGGGTGAGGGGAGCTCAGAGATCTGAACGGACGGTGGAGAATCCTCAAGGAGGAACACCGAAACCCCGCAGGTCGTCAGATCAAGTAGAGTTGTGAGGAGGTTAATGGTGAGAGTTTCTCGACGTTCATTTTGGGACTCCGAGTACCGAGAGTTGGAAAGACAGAGGTTCTTATCCCTCAGAACCCCAAATCGTGAAATAGCGAAATCACGATTCGACATGAGATGTTGATCACAGGGATTATTATGAGTTGTTGATTGAACTCCAAGGCATTTTGGCATTTTGACATTTG
Organism: Picea mariana; assembly: GCA_032191745.1. NCBI lineage: Eukaryota > Viridiplantae > Streptophyta > Pinopsida > Pinales > Pinaceae > Picea > Picea mariana. The sequence goes on along the minus strand of JASDQU010736109.1, from coordinate 191,110 downwards.
GGCATTTCATCTTTTTGGTGACCAGAGACTCCAAGGAGAAGGGATACCCTTTGTACCCTGATTTCGCGAAACGCGAAATCCCAAAATTAAGAGGTGTCGGGTATTTCGGCTTTTCGGCAACCAGAGATTCCAAGGAACAAGGATACTCCTTGTGTCCTGATTTTGCAAAACGCAAGATCCTGAAGGAACAAGCGTCGAGATATTTCAGCATTTCGGCCACCGGGGGTTCCAAGGGGTAGAGATATCCCTTGTAATCGGATTTCCCGAAGTCGTGATTCACAAAAACCCGAAGGGATAGGTGTTGGAACATTTCGGCATTTTTCCATTTCGGCATTTCGGTCACTGGAGGTTTGAAAGGGGAAAGGAGGGACCCTTGCATTGCGACTCCCCGAATCATGAAACCCCGAAAGAGCGAATGCCAAGCCAGTTCGGCATTTCGTGAACTGGGATTTCAAAAGACAAAGGACAGGGGAGCGCTTGCATCGCAATTCCCTGAATCACGAAAGTCAATAGCACTTTGGCGTTAAGCGTGTGGGCACAGAGTTGCGGTCACATGGATGGAGGCTAAGGAGGGAGCCAAAGCCCGTTAAGCCCTTTTCGGCATTTTGGGACCTGAGAGGTTGAAGGACCAACAACCATCTGCTGCCAAAATCGCGAAATCGCAAATTCCGAAATCCAGAAAGGAGGAATGCGGTCATGAGTAGATTTCGGCATTTCGGGGTTAGGGTGTTCGAGGGACCAAGAGCCATGAGACATGGAGTCTCAGCTCACGAAATTGTGAAACCCCGAAACATGAAAAGGAGGCGCACGCAGGTTTTCTCAAGACCTGTACTAGAGGACGAAGGGACCTGTGAATTCATCCAAAGGGTTCCAGCAGGAGCCCAAAAGGCCATTTCGGCTCTAGGAAGAGAAAGATCTAGAGACTGGGAGGTCGCAGAACCCTGCTAAGGTAGGGGGTTTGCATCAGAGATGGAAAAATGGTTCCACATGCACATACGCCTGTAGAAAGAAGTCCAACAAGGAAAGCACCATATTTCAACCCATCTCAATTCAGAACGCCTAGAACTCATGAGCGTGGTGAGCCATCTGGACATGGTGGACATCAATCAAATTCACAGTTAAGTAATGAATCAAATCCCACTTTAGCTTCATTAAGAAACAAATTTAAAGGACATAAGACTAGAAGCTTAAGAGAATTGTATGATGAGAATGAAGAAGTAGATTAGATTTAAAAATTTTCATTAATGGCATGTGATCTTGTAAGTTTTGATGAAGCTGCTAAAGAGGATGTCTGGATAAAAGCAATGGATGAGGATATTGATGCCATTGAAAGAAATAACACTTGGGATCTTGTCGATTTACCTAAAGGTAAGAACAATATTGGTGTTAAGCGGGTTTATAAGACTAATTTGAATGCATATGGTGAAGTTGAAAAGTACAAGGCAAGACTTGTAGCTCAGGGGTTTAGTCAGCAACCCGGTATTGATTACAATGAAACATTTTATCCTATAGCAAGAATTAACACTGTGAGGATGGTCTTAGCTATTGCATCTCAGAATAGATGGATCATGCATCAGATGGATGTTAAGTCTACATTCTTAAATGGATATTTGGAAGAAGAGGTTTATGTAAGACAACCTCCAGGTTATGAGATTGATAAGCATAGAGATAAAGTTTACAAGTTAAGGAAGGATTTATATGGATTGAAGCAGGAATCTAGACTTTGGTATAGTAGGATTGATGAATACCTGATCAGTGTTAGATTTAGCAAAAGTCCAAGTGAACCAACTCTATTTACAAAGGTAAATCGGGAAGGTAAAAATTTTATTGTATGTTCGTATGTTGATGACTTGATTTTTATTGGAGATCTATCTGTAGATGATTTTAAAAATGCCATGAAAACGAAATTTGAGATGATTGATTTAGGATTGATGAAATATTTCCTTGGAATTGAAGTGGATCAATCTGATGATGGAATTTTCATTTGTCAAACTAAATATGCAAATGAATTATTGAAAAGGTTTAGAATGTTGAATTGTAAGCCAACTGCAACACCAATGGAAATCGGTACTAAACTTAGAAAATATGATGAGGGATCGTATGTTGATCCAACTCTATATAAGAAGTTGGTTGGAAGCCTTATGTATTTAACAACAACGAGACTTGATATTATGTTTGTTGTAATTTTTATTTCGAGATTCATGGAGACTCTGAAGAGTATTCATTGGCAAGCAGGAAAGAGGATCCTGAGATACATTGTTGGAACAATTGATTTTGGTATCCGATACACATCAAGCTTGAAATTTGAGTTGATCGGATATACTGATAATGATTTTGCGGTTTCCATTGATGATAGGAAGAGAACATCTGGTTATGTGTTCAGTCTTGGATCTAGAGCAGTGGCATGGGCATCAAAGAAACAACCCATTGTGACTCTATATTCTACTGAGGCAGAGTATGTTGCAACAACAGCAGCTGCATGTCAAGTTGTATGGATGAGAAGAATCTTAAATGAATTATTGTATGAGTAGAATGGTGCAAATCAGATTATCTATGATTATAAATCTGCCATTGCATTGTCAAAGAATCATGTTTTTCACAAACAGAGTAAGCACATTGATACGAGGTATCATTTAATTTGAGAGTTGGTAACTGGTAAAGAGATTTATGTTCAGTTCGACAGACCTGAAGAACAATTTGCAGACATATTTACGAAGCCTTTGGGAAATGAATTGTTTAAAATCCATAGAAGTAATATTGAGGTCTATAAACTGTAATGCATTGTTTACAACAATTTTTCTTTTGTTTTTGAAATGATTAAGAGGGAGTATGTCAGATATTAATCATTTCACCACCTGGATAGCAGCGGATTGGTGGTCGTCTTGACCTTTCAAGACTCGAGGATTTAATTACTCTAAACGATGATCGCCTTAACCTTTCATGACAACCAGACACCATCACTGCCTTGATTAATCTTTTTATAAGATTGAAGAAGCATTTTTTGTTTGTATATATACCTGAAATGGATTGTAAAAGTGTATGAGCTTGAAATCATATTGAATAAAAAAAAATCATTCGGATGTGTGAGTTCATAAACTCTTCCGATTGATATCTTAGCCTTAAGCATTTCACCCTATTTTATACGCTATTTTATTTATTGACTTTGTATAGTTGGTTCGCGCGCGGAGTTTATTTGTTGGACTGTGCGGAGTTTATTTTGTTGGTTTGCGTCGATTGTTTGCATGAGATGAAACTCGAACTCCAATTTGCTTCCGTTTTCCACACGCAGGTGGTCCGTTACACCTCCATATTGTTAGCCGATCTGCCTTAAAATAACCCTTTCCTCTGCGTTTTCTGTATTAAGAATCCCTTAAATATAGTACGTGGAGGGTGTTTTATAGCTTGGGACCCTTACGGCCTTTTACAGAAGTTGATTTCCCTTTGTTTCAATCAAAATTTTAGTTAGTGATGGAAACCCTCTTTTTTTCCCATTACGACGTCGGTTTTCCTTAAATTCTAAATGGCATTTTAGATAGCATTGAATTCTGGCATTCACATCGAATGATTGATCCTCATAGAACCTTTGACTGAGTTGAGTGATGTCACTCCTTTGTGTTTCCGGAGAAGAACCTTAACCTTCCTTTGGGATATAATGAGTATTAAAGTTAACAATAAAATCCTTATATTTATCACCCTTTAGGGTTAGGTTTTCTCTTACTTCTTCACCTTTGGATGTGTAAAGTAGCTATCTTGCCTTGCAACATGATAATATATTTATCTCCTTAGGATACACACTCGGAATTTGATGTCCTCTTTACTTTACCTTATTTTTTCATGACCACCATAGGTATCTAAGAGGACGAACATGATAGTATGTGATTTTAATTAATTATTAAGGTGTGTCGATCTTCTAATTGTCTTAAATGGATATATAAAATCCGCCTTGACTTCTAATGTTTATTTAAATAATTCATCTCCTTTGGTACCTTGCGAATGAATATGAAATTAGTGATGAATCCTTATTGTACAACTTAATTCGAGATATGCCCTTTTAAAAGACATAAAGTCTCCCTACTTGAAGTTTGTACTTGTTAAGGAAGATTGAAGTATTGATATTGATGCTCGACAAGTATAATATTGATTTTTGGGAAACTACTTGATAGGTGTATTTAGATCCATATCTATTACACATTTATACTTATGCTCTTGTGGTTTTACCTTGTCATGTCTTGTTTCCTTACTTAACCTTGTGTTGACTTAAATGCTTGATGTTTGTTTAAGAACATATATCCCTTTCTCGTCCATGGGAATGATGGATGCTTGATGCATGTCTTGTGTTGAGCTACCACATAAGAGTCCTAAACAACATAGGAATGATGCAATCTTTGACCTATTTTCCTCATCCTTCTTAGTGTAAAATCCAGTTGAAATATTGCTAGAATGTTTCATAGGAAAAAATGTGGCCTTTAAATTTATGTGTCATTATAGACAGACTATTGTTGGAATGTTTCATATGAGGTAATTGTGTCAATTACTTGATGTATGATTGATTAAATACATAGATTTCACTTGCACCATGAAAATATTGATGTATGGTTGATAGAGTACTTAGAATTCCTTGTGCCATGATAATAGAGTTGACAACTACTCTTGTGCCTTTTATTATGTTGATGTATGATTGATTTGAAGTTAGTTTACTTTTGCGCCAATTACTATAATATATGATTTGGAGTTGGACTACTATCGGAATGTTTCTTAGATGGTTGCGTCGAAAAATTGATAATTATTTTGTGTCATGAAATGAATGTGATGTATGAATCGTTATGTGATCATATTAMTTTTCTCCATGAACATATAAGTGATAATTATTTTTGCGCCATGAAATAAATGTGATGTATGAAAGGTTATGTGACTAGATTTATTTTCTGCCATGAAAATAGAATTGATAATTATTTTTTTGTCATAAAATAACATGATGTATGATTTGATGAGTGAGAATTAGACACCTCTTTATTCCTCAGAACATTTGCAAGCCCTGAGACCTTAAGTGGTCAAAATCAATTGGATGAATCTTGGGCTTGAGCGTTTCTTATGTGTCCTAGAGGTCCTAACCTTATAGGGTAGGCTGGGTAGGTAGTCATTTATTATTTAATATCTGGTTTATCATTATTTAAGTTTTCTTTGGTTGATTGTGATGTGTTGAACTACATCGCTAATTATGTTTATGTGTTGATCATGTGTTGCTATGAAACATGCGTTGATGTTAATTATCTAATGATTTTTTTTTTACCTAGTGTACATCGTTGTTGTCATAATGAAGGGGTCATTACATATGGTATGAGAGGAGTTTCAAACCTGCAACTGTGGATCTTCACACCTTCCACTGTATTAAACACTTGATTAATAACTTATCGCTAATTAAAATTTAAAACCTATATGGGAGGTAATCATGGTTAGAGGACCTCGTGGAAGTAGACAACGTGGTGCTAGGGGCAGAGGTGCGACGCCTCCAGTAGCATCCATGCCAGAGGGGTTTAACCCCCCAGGGAGAAGAACAAGTCATTGGGGAGGAGGAGATTGTTGTGGGAAATATGGTAGGGATGATGCGATCCTTTAAAAGGATGTTATAGGCCTCGATTAACTGACTTGATAGATATGAGGCCAGAGCGCATGTACCCAATAAGGGTTCACAACATGCTCCTACATACAATGGTAGCATTCACAGAGAACTCGCGAAGGTGAAGTTTCTCAAGTTCAGGGGTTCCATGGACGGCTCTGCTACCGAGGCATGGTTAGAGAACATGAAAATGTGCTTTACGCTTTATGACTACACCTCCAACATGAAGGTCTGCATATCATTCTTTTAGCTAAATGGGAGCGCTCTTCTATGGTGGAAGATGCTCCTACCTGAACTAAACATGGTCGTCAAAGACGTGTCCTGGGATTTGTTCAAGGAACGGTTCTGGGAGAGGTATTTGTCAGAGGAATTCATTGAGCACTAGCTCAATGAGTTCAACACCTTACGACAGGGTGGTCATACAAGGCCAAAGTATTAGGCCATATTTATGGAGCTACTTCAGCATTCCTCACATCTGAACACGGAGAAGCTTAAGGTGAACAAGTTTGGGTTTAGCCTTAAATCCAACATTCCTACGAAGGTGATGATCCTAATGCCTCAGGCATCACATGATGCAGTCCAGAAATCCCTCATAGTTGAGGAAGAGCTGACCAGCAGGGATAGGGCAGGAATCCTGCAAGACCGATGGAACAGATGACATCTACATCGCAGCAGTGTTTCCCGTAGCAACAACAGTTTAGACCTATTCAACAGAACAAACCAAGAGCTCAATATGGTAGGCCAATAGCTTCTGGACTGAAGACTGGGAATACTGGACTGAAGACCGGATGTTGGACATGTGGAGAGAAACATTACCAGTGAGACTGTCCAGTTGAGAGGGCCAGAGTGGCCAAATCAATAGGACCCACTGCAGTTGGATATTTGGGAAAGGCCCGCAAGATTCACACAATAGTGAATAACCACCAGGACAAGCACCATTCCCCTATGCTTGAGACATTAGGCACAAACATTGGCCAAACTTTTAGTTTTTGGATAGAACTAGGTACTACAGAAGAGCATGCACAAGGATGCAAGTTATATGCATTCTTAACGCTAAACGAAAGGGGTGAGGTGGAATGATTAGAAGACCTTCCAGTAGAATGAGAGTCTGATGATGTGTTTCCAAAAGAGTTACTAGGTTTTGTGCCAGAAGGGGAATTGGTGTTTACCATCGACTTGAAACCTGGAACTGAACTGATAGAAAGAACACCTTATCAGATGTCAACGCGTGAGTTACAAGAGTTGAAAATGTAACTGAAAGAGTTGTTGGACCTAGGAATTATACGTCCAAGTGTGTCACCTTAGGGTGAACCTATTATTTTCATAAGGAAGACGGATGGGTCGTGGAGACTCTATATTGACTACCGTCAATTGAACAAGGAAACGATCAAGAACCAGTATTCGTTGCCAAGAATAGACAATTTGTTTGATCAAATGAAAGGAATGACTGTGTTTTCAAATATCAACTTGAGATCAGGATATCACCAGTTACGGATCAAAGAGGAAGGAATTCCTAAGACCGCATTCAAGATGAGGTTCGTACATTACGATTTTACCATTTTATCATTGAGACTGATAAATGCCCCAGGGGTATTCATGAGCTTGATGAATGGGTTGTTCCTTGAATACTTAGACATGTTTTTTAAAGTATTGATTGACAAAATAATGATATATTCTCAGACAAGGGAATAACATGATGAAAATTTGTGCTTGGTACTATAGTGTTTACGAGAAAACAAATTATATGGGAAACTGTGGAAATGCTCTTTTTATCAATCAAGGATTCTTTATTTAGGAAATTTTATCTTGACGAAGGCATCTTTGTGGATCCTGCGAAGGTAGAGACTATTATGGAATGTTCTGCACCGACGAACGTAACATAAGTACATAGTTGTATGGGTTTAGAAGGATATTACCGACAGTTCCTCGAAGGCTTTTCAAAGATAGAAAATCTGATCACATAATTGAAAAAGAAAAACAAGAAGTTTGTATGGACCAAGAAATGTGCAAAAGCATTTCGAAGGATCAAGGAGTTGTTAACGACAATGCCGATACTAAAATTCCCTAACATGGAAAAGGAATTATTGGTATGCACCGACGTATCCAATGAAGGCTTAGGTGGAGCCTTGATGCAATATGGTCGATTGATCTCTTACATATCAAGGAAATTAAGAAATCATGAGGAAAAATACGTGACACATGATTTGGAGTTATTGGCCATTGCATATGCCCTGAGAGTGTGGAGACACTATCTGATTGGACAAAAATTTGAACTAAAAGCAGACCACTATGGTTTGCAACACATTTCTATGCAAAGTGACTTGACGTGTGACAAAGGCGTTCGTTAGAATTTCTTAGTGAATATGATTTTGAGGTTACTTACATAAAAGGAATAGTGAAGAGAGTGGCTGATGCATTGATTCAGAGACCACACATATTTTCAGTGATACCTCTTCAGATGAAGATTCAAGAAAATATTCTAACAATACAGTTCGACGATGGCCAGTATAAATATGTTAAGGAAAATATTGGACAAGACACCATGTTGGTACCAAAGTTTGAAGGATATACATTAAACAATGACGGATTGATGAGGTATAATGACTGGATTTATGTACCTTCTAACAATGAATTGAGAAGTTTGATATTAAACGAAGCTCATAGAGTAGTGTACATGGCTCATCCAGGAGTCACGAAGATGAGGGCAGACCTTAAGCCCTTATTCTTCTGGAAATGAATGAAGGAATACATAGTTAGATATGTGGAAACATGTCTAGTATGTCGGCAAGTGAAAGATGAACATAGAAATCCGACAAGATTACTACAGCCACACACTATTCTGAATCAAAATGGGAGGTCATTTCAATGGAATTTATTGTTGGATTTCCACTGAAGGCAAGGAGGCATGACTCGATTTTCGTGGTAGTTGACACTCTGACGAAGAGAGCACATTTTATTCATGTGTGCATGACATATCAAGCGCCAAACATAGCTAGAGTTTTTATCAGCGATATTATGAGATTACTTGGCATGCCTAAAAGGATCATATCCGATAGAGGATGAGTGTTTACAGGACGTTTTTGGACCATTTTTCAAGAGGCCTTGGGTACACAACTGAACTTTAGTACACCATATCACCCTGAGATAGATGGGAAGATAGAAAGAATGAACCAAATCTTGGAAGATGTGTTATTTATGTATGTGATGGACCAACAAAAGCATTGGGAAGAGTTCTTGCTACTGGTAGAGTTTGAACAAAACAACAACTATCAAAGCACCGTTAAGATGGCACCATTTGAGTTTCTTTACGGGTGACCATGTAGGATGCCATTTAGTTGGGATCGACTTAAATATAGGGTCCTCGCAGAACCAGAAGCGATCCAAGAAATGGAAGAACAAACGAAAACAATAAGACAAAGGATTAAAGAAATGCAAGATGGATAGAATATTTATGACTATGCGCATCACATTGACCGTAATTATGAAGTTGGCGACCGCGTTTTCTTGTAGGTAAAACCACACAAGATCTCGATTAAGTTTGGAAAGGGTGCTAAACTCTCTCCTAGGTTTGTGGGACCTTTCGAAGTTGTGGAAAAGAAAGGGCCCATGGCCTATCGACTAACCTTGCCTGATTCTTTGAGGCGTATGCACGATATTTTTCATGTATCTGTTTTGATAAATTATGTTAGTGATCCTACACAAGTGATTGACATGAGTTCCTTGCAGGTGTCAGATGAGGGTGCACTCAAGGTGGAACCAATACGAATTATGGACCATTTCATTCGACAACTACATCGTCGAATAATCGATCAGGTCAAGGTCCAGTGGGGCAATTATAATCCACACTCGGATACCTAGGAGGACACATATGATATGCACCAAAAGTTTCCATATTTATTTGAGAGTTATACATATAGATATTTTCATATGCTTTATTTACTGCATTTATACTCTATACAACTTCGGGACAAAGTTGAAAACAAGAGAGGTTGTATGTAACATCCCACTCTTGTGAGAACATGTTATTGACTTATTCTTTGAGGACACTTGCATGTAAGTGATCTGGTTTTAGTATATGGTTGTCTATTTTGCTTATGGATTCTTATGATGATGTTGATGGACTATGATTTATGTTGTTTTGATATCTATGTATTGACAGATGATATTGACAAGTTTCCCTGAGTGCGCAGGACACTTGACAGATTGAGGATGTCGATGGCACCAATGGACCTCCTTGGACTTCGAATTGAGTCAATGAGTGGATTGTATTGGTTTGAGTATTTGATTTATGCATATGTGACATATGATCGAGTATATTATGATGTTGTTTATGGATTATTGATAGTGTTTCATTGATGGATGCAGGATAACGATTTATTTCTAATATGACTCAAATAAGGAGTAAAGGGGCCATGCACACAAACCAAATATTGAGGGAGAGGTGTGGCAACATCCCTGTCATATCCTACTAGCACTCCTATCATGGCTCGAACTGTATTTTAACGATTACCTAGTTCCAAAGATCTAAGATGTTGTGAGGGAAGACTGAGACAATTTCTCATGAATATTTCTAAGGGGCACACAATAAGGCAAGGTCCTTATTCCTTAGAAGCCTTTAGTCTCTCACAAGGTCACATGAATGGAGTGTTGACTCTAAAGGTTGGACAACTACCAAAACCAGTCAAAGATGAGTAACACCCTTGGATCACAGAGTGCATCTTGAAGGGCACGTTACGTAATTAAAAATTTGAGTCAAAGGAGAGCGGAACCCTTGGAGCATGTAGTGCTTATTGAAGGTCACGTAGTGTAATTATAAATTTGAGTCAAAGACGAGTGGCACCCTTGGAGTACTGAGTGCATCTTGAAGGGCATGTCACAAAAGAAACACTTGAATCAATGAATCTAGGTGGCCTAGAAAACCTTGAGTGAATAATTAAACCCTGTAAAACCTTTAAGCATTGATGGATTTAATTAATTTATGAATTAAGGATTTAATTAATTAATTGTGAATCCCCAAATGAAAATCTAAGAATATGCAAAAAAGTATGTATAAGTGGGAAAGAAGACTAAAACTAATTACTAATTAAACAAGGCCACATAGCTGACAATACCTGCCACTGTTAGAGTTATAGAAAGAAAGAAAGAAAATGAATTTAATGTCCACGAGGCTAACAATAGCCTATGAGACAGACTGCCTCACACACTGGTTTTTGTAGTTCAACCCTTTTCCTGTTCAACTTTCACACATTGATTTCTGCAGTTCAACCCTTTTCATGTTCAACTTGATGATGAGCTCCCCCAATTTCTCCACTGTCCTCTCACTGAATAAGTTATTTCAAGAGCTAGTTGTCAAGATACTTATATAGTTGTCCCTACTATCTTTCAAGGCTTCACACTCTAAAATGAAATGTTTTTATGTTTCCACTTTTTTTGAGGTGCATAACACACACACCCTTTCTTCCCAAGCTTCTTTTGGTCTTTCCAACTCATAGTTTCACAACGGAGTTGAAGGGAATTGGTTCTTAATTGAGCAATAAGCATTATGCATCATAAGTGGCAATACCTACTAGAGTTATAAATATGATATATAAGTTATGAATATAATATATAATGGACAACTTTGTTTTACTCATAATCATTGTTGACTAAACAATATTGTTTATTAGTATACTATATCGAGTAGTAAATATGAATGACATCTTTTAATTTGGTCGGAAAAATAGTAATTCAGTAAATGCCAATTTAAATTCTCAA
>JASDQU010736109.1:167627-179719 GCA_032191745.1 Picea mariana | reverse complement strand
CAAATGAAAATCTAAGAATATGCAAAAAAGTATGTATAAGTGGGAAAGAAGACTAAAACTAATTACTAATTAAACAAGGCCACATAGCTGACAATACCTGCCACTGTTAGAGTTATAGAAAGAAAGAAAGAAAATGAATTTAATGTCCACGAGGCTAACAATAGCCTATGAGACAGACTGCCTCACACACTGGTTTTTGTAGTTCAACCCTTTTCCTGTTCAACTTTCACACATTGATTTCTGCAGTTCAACCCTTTTCATGTTCAACTTGATGATGAGCTCCCCCAATTTCTCCACTGTCCTCTCACTGAATAAGTTATTTCAAGAGCTAGTTGTCAAGATACTTATATAGTTGTCCCTACTATCTTTCAAGGCTTCACACTCTAAAATGAAATGTTTTTATGTTTCCACTTTTTTTGAGGTGCATAACACACACACCCTTTCTTCCCAAGCTTCTTTTGGTCTTTCCAACTCATAGTTTCACAACGGAGTTGAAGGGAATTGGTTCTTAATTGAGCAATAAGCATTATGCATCATAAGTGGCAATACCTACTAGAGTTATAAATATGATATATAAGTTATGAATATAATATATAATGGACAACTTTGTTTTACTCATAATCATTGTTGACTAAACAATATTGTTTATTAGTATACTATATCGAGTAGTAAATATGAATGACATCTTTTAATTTGGTCGGAAAAATAGTAATTCAGTAAATGCCAATTTAAATTCTCAAAGAATCTTGAAAGTATCTCCACACTATAATGGTTAGAAAAATCTCAAAATTTGTGCACTAACTGGTGACATTGAGATTTGTTAAATTATATTGGAAATCAGATTGAGATTTATTAAATTATATTGAAAATCAGATTGAGATTTGTTAAATTATACTCGAAATCTTCATATTATATACTTGGAATCTAGACTTATCTCTAAAAATGTACTCAATGCTTTTGTCAATATTTTCTTTATGCAAAGTGAGAAAAGTTATTTTTTCCACATAAAACCATTTCATTTACTATATTAATATAATTTGATACATATATTTAAATTTCAACCAAAATAAACAATTCATTTGGTTTATAGATTCCATGTAATATATAAAGTACATATTATTAATAATTTCATAAATTAATTTTTTCTAATTTTAATTAAAAAAATTAATATAATTCAATAAGTTTTGTTTTATTTAATTAATTTATTTTTAAAATAAAATTAACTATTGTTGAAAGTTTAAAAATTAAAATATTTCAAAATAAGAAGAGTCTCTCTAATCCATCAATTGTAACAAAATTGGAAAATTTTCATAAATTTTTTGAAAAAACAACCAATCAAATAAAAAGCTATTTTAAATTATACGACATACCCACTTATGCTGGAAATCTATACGGTGTATCCATATAATATTCTTCGAAAAAGATCATGTTATAACATTTATAATGCTTTAGTTCTTTTATATCTTAGCAGTGAATAAGTTTTTCCCATTTTATATTTCACTTATGATTTATTTATTAAATCATTCAATCGAAAGAATTAGCCATCTCAAGTTTCATGGGATAGCATAATTGGTTAAGACGTTCTCCCAGTTTGGGGAGAAGTTACGAGTTCGAAACCTGTATTCCTTGGAGCTGTGAAGCTTTATCACTCCCATATCAACCACTATGTGGAAAAGTATTTGAGGTGGGTTTCCAACACAAAATTCCAACATGAAAAAAAAGAATTAACCACCCCATAATTTGGCAAACCTGTAACAAGTGGGTCGTATTTCTAGAATTGAATGGCTTCCAGGACTTAAATATCCAACCAAGATATCACTCTATGCTCTTACCGGCACAAAGTGCAGGTAATCGTCCACCTAATTGTTAGTCGATCCTCCTTAGAAGAACCGTTGCCTCTGTGTTTTCTACATTAAGAATCCATTAACTCTACGCGGATATAATTTAGATATTAATGGCATGAGGATTTTAGTGGAAATCCAACAAATTGTATCGAGGAATTAACTATAGCGTAAATTGCGTAGTCTTTTAAGACATCGATAGAATTATTGCTGTATCGAGAGTTTCCTTAGAAACTTTCCATTTTATACAACTAACAAGGTTTTCTCAATTAATAAAATAGTTTTCGCATTATATATATTCATTATTTAATAAGGTTTTATGATAAATGATCTTTTAATTAATGATTAAAGAAAACATGATAGAAATGCTTGTTGTGCAAGGATCTAATTAATAGAATCAAAATTGCACACTACTCTATTATTTAAGGCACAATTGTGATTACTAGGTACAAATTTTTAGACAAATCTTGTGCATCTATTATTACATTAGAATTTTTAAATTGGACTTTGTTAGGATTCTTAAGTTCAACTTGATTGAGTAAGTGCTAACATCTACTAAACTTATTGTGTATTTCACTATTACATAGTGTTCTAATTGTGATATTAAGGATCGTCGTGTTACCCAGTTATTTGTTTAAAACCTGGTCTTGAGTAATGATAATTATAAATTTAAAATGGTAAAATCAGGATTGTAATTTTTATCAACCAAAGTGGTTGCTGATACAAAAAAAATATACCAACAAAATAATAATAAAAACTTAAGAACTTTATGTAATTAAAGAGGGGCGTTACATACACCAAAGTATTTTAACTTTTTATATATCTCAATGCTTTTATGTGTATGTATATATTATAAAATAAGTATATAAAGTGAACAAATTTTTTTATGCATATGCCTAACTTAAAAACTATTGTTATACATACATATTTCGAACGAATATACCTTTTGCATGGACATATCCTCTACATAGTTATATCTTATGCACCTTCACACATGTATATCCCTTGCACAACCAATAAAACACTACAAACTTCAATAAAACACAGTAGTTGCATTATGCATAAGGCATACACTATGAAGCAACAAACTTCTATAAAGCACAATAACTGCATTATGCATGAGACATACACTATTAAGCAACAAACTTCAATAAAACACAGTAGTTGCATTATGCATGAGGTATATGAGACATACACTATTAAGCAACACACTTCAATAAAACACAGTAGTTGAATTATGCATGAGACATACACTATTAAGCAACAAATTTCAATAAAACACAGTAGTTGCATTATGCATGAGGTATACACTATGAAGCAAGAAGTAGAGTAAGTGATTGCCACTAAATATTAATATTTATTTTACATCCATAAAATTGTTACATAAAACAAATTTATTTTGTTGATTATCAACAAAAATTAATGCATTTGAGTCTTTTAAATTTCTATATATCTCAATTCTTTTACATATATATTTATCTTAAAAAATAAGTATATAAAGTGAACAAAATGTTTTTATGCATACATTTAAGTTTTTGTATTTTGAAGCCTTGTCTGAAGGATTTGTATCACTCGCCCTTTGGAATTCTTGGACTTCCACAACTCTACACTGCAAATAGTTTCACGGGATGGATTTTGAAAAACATTGTAATGTGCACAATAACGAGTCATTTATGATAGGTTGATTTGCTAAGATTCCACCACTAACTCTCTAGACTTAGTTGAATTTATTTTAAGTAACAATTTTTATTACAAAAATTAAAATAACCACTATTAATGATTTTGTATAAATCATTGAACATGTGTGCTACTACATAAAATAAACACAGAAAGGATGAAGCTAAAAGTTTGTATCACACATAATTTTTTACACTGAAATTTTGCAAGACTTGTGTATCTTGTTCATACAAATAAGAGGAATTTGAGAAAAGTTCTTTGATCAAACATTACACCAATACCACAACAAACTTCAATAAAACATAGTTGTTGCATTATGAATGTGGCACACACTATGAAGAAACAAACAACAAAACTAATTGCACCTATCTAAAAATCTCGTTAATAGACAATAATATTCCAAAAATACCCACTATTGGTAATTTTGTATAAATTATTGAGCATACTTGGTACTGCATAAAGGAAGAAGAGAAAAGTTGAAACTAAAAGTCCATATTGTAGACCATTTTTTACACTGAAAGTTGCAAGACTTGTCTATCTTGTTCATACAAATAAGAAAAATTTGAGTGAAGTGATTTCATCAAACATTACACCAATACCATAGAAAACTTCAACAAAACACAATAGGTGAATTAAGCATGAGGCATACACTATGAAGCAAGAAGGAGAGGAACTAATTGCACCTATATGTGAAATACAACTAAAAAGAAAGATACTAGATCGACACCTTCACCATGTTCAACAATTATTGCAGACACTTTGCAAACTAAAGTTAGAAGTAAATTTATCGAATGTTAAAAAACTAAACTAGTTGTAATCCATAAAATCTCTCACACAAAATCATGTAATAAAGTACAAAAAAATCCCTTAAAAATATATGAATCATACTTAATTTAAAGAAGAATCAAAATTGAATAATATGTATTTATTTATTTATTAAACGAGTCTATATATTGTATACTAGATATATATGCATATTGTATTATATATATATATATATATATATATATATATATAAAATAAACAATAGAAACGAAAACAAATAGTCTGGCCCACAAATTTAAATGTCCCCAATTATGAACTGACACGGTAGCAAGATTTGGAAACTGAGATGGTATCAGAGCTTTGAGACTTATATATGCACATGTTTTGCACCCGTTCCAACCATCCACTACAGTTTCATAACTAAATTTCTTATCAAATTCCTACCATCAACCCAACAATAACTTCTTGTCTTGAAATACCAATCAGAAAACAAAAAAATAAAAAGTTGAATCACTCGCAACAAAGTTAAACTATTGAAAAAATTAAGAAATTTTTAGTCAACGCAAAAATAAAAGCATGGTCAATGCAAAAACAATTGCTATAGTCTGAGGATTTCAGTAGGGACTAATAATATCATTATTCAAATAATTAGGATTCCCTTCTTTTCATTATATTACCTTGGTTGGAATGTTTGGCATCTCATATTTTATTAAGTCAAGTTTTAAACTAAGGTTTGATGGTTTTCTTTCACATGGTTGACTTCACAACCATTATCTAAATTTGAGTGTGTAACAATGGTAGAGGAATTGCTACTTGACACTATGATCATGAATTTTTTGTTGGTTCCATTATCTTTGATCATGGTATTGATTGGCATATTATATTATTCACATTGAGGTTCATAAAATATTTGTGGTTGTCCAACCCTAACACCATTAAGGAAGGATACGTAATAAGCTTATGAGGGGCACTTACTAATTTTTTAATTTGTACACCTAAAAGTAGTAAATTTACTCTATCAATACCAACTACCAATGTAATGAATGATTTAACATAATGCCACATAAAATAGTGCTCAAGGTTAATCTTCATTGGTTCTAAAAGGTTATTATGCTAAGGTGCTTCCTCCAACTCAGAAACATGCTTCAAATACTAAGAAAACTTTGGCATCAAAGATATGTAATTATGATATTTTTATTAAGTTTTTATATTTGGTTTGAAATGTTCAAAAGTGAGGAGGAGTTTCCTTGCCTTTTACCTCCTACACTTCTCATTTTCGTTCTTTTGGATGGTGGTTCACCAATATTAAATATAACTAAAAACTCCCTATGGGCCCCTTCCATTCTTCCCAAGATACCATGGGCACCAAAACCTAATTATGGGAGAGAGAAAAATCTAGTGCCAATATATTACTATACAAAGGCAGATATGAATATATTTTCACTAGATTTTTCTTAGTCTCCTATTATTTATATCTTGGGTGGTTGGAAGGAGTGATTGTTATCCTACCCTCCTAGGTTTAATTCCCTCAACTGACATGTTGAGCTCTTAACGAGTATATTTTAGAAATGGCCTTCAACCCTATGTTGACAAACCCTCAGGCTTCTCACAAATTCTATTTACCCTGGCCACCATCCTTGGAATGAGGGGAAGTACCTAGAAGGTTTCTTGGGAATATCTATTCCATATTACTCTCTCTCTATATCTATGTGTGTGTGTGTATATATATATATATGGTGGAAATCTTATTATGGGCTTGAAAAAAAATTGTAAATCAGTAGACCTTTGGCTTGTCATAAAAAAAATTCCTCTTTCACTCTCTCTTCACTCCAGTTATCTTATATGGATGTGAAGTTTGGGGTTGTAGTATATATAGAGAATCATGGATAAATATAGAATACATCCAAAATAATTTCATAACTTATAATCTCAAGACTAATGGAAATACACCCTATCATATGCTCCTGATATAAGCAAGCCTTTCACCCATTGAGACAATTTCTATGATCAGATACCTAATGTACAAGAGCAAGATAAACAACATGGATGACAAGAGGCTCCCCAAAATTTCTTCAAACTCTATCCAAAACCACCAGCGGATCAAGCGGGTATGGAATAAAGATGCCAAATATTAGATAAATCACTAGGGAATACAAGAAGAATCCATCATTCAAAATATCGATAATATTACAAATATTATCACCTCTAATTTTAAGTATAATATGTGATGTGATAAAAAATTAGTGGATAAAAGGAAACTAATATACTACAAGGAGGTGGTCAAGCCTAATTTCGAAGATCAAAATTACCTCTCAGTTTTGAAAAGTGAAAAGAATAAAATCAACATTGCTAAAATAAGAACAAACTCTCACAAGCTATGTAGTGAAACTAGGCATTGGACAACTCCTAAAATACCATGGGGTGAGAGAATATATCACCTTTATGACACTAAGTGGGTATAAGATGAAAAAAATTTCCTCTTGGATTTCCCTACCTATACACATATTAGATCCCAATTTAAAAATATCTTCCACATTTTTGACCTTCCTAACCTCTTAAGTCATCTAAACTATGGTGATCTTGGAAGGATTCTCTCAATTCTTTTTTAGCATAGAAATACAATTTTAAAGAAATTGAAGTAATATCTTAGCTTTTTAAGGTATGATAGACCAATTGGTCTCAGTGGACATTAATCGTCGTCGTTGTCATATATATATATATAACCAAAGGTAAATTGGAGAAAATATATACCAAAAAATGAAAGTGTAGGGATTGTGATACCTTCAAATTTGCAGTGCTAAAAACGGATGAAGTTGAGTATTGTAATGGTAAAATCATGATACATAGATGCCATGTGATTTGATCTAAGGAATAGTGGGAATTGTATTTCCAAGTAATGTGCCCAATCCCCTTAGCATCCATTATTGTTTGTATGCTACCCTAATCTCCCATTAGTTTTTGTGTCAAGTATTATGATTTTATTGGATTTTTTCTCATTTAGAGGTTTCCCCCTATAAGAGGCCCACAAAAATTTCTCATTTTTTGGACTATCACACAAGATTTAATATTATACATGTTCAACACTCTGATAATTCTTATTTTACATTATAAAGTTTATATTTCTTATGATATTTCTTTTAATTCACTATTTTTTCTATGTGAGTACACTACAAGTGGCATCAAAGCTCTTTCACATGAAAACACATGCCAAATTTTAGACAATTTTTTCAAGTTAGGGATGTATTCCAATGTCCTTAAACTTAGATATTTCTCATTAAATTGGTAAATCTATGGTTGGGAGGTATACATAGATGGAATAAAAGTGGGGAAACCCCATTGGGTTTCATTGTACACCTTTGTTGGTACCTAGAGACTAGTACCACACCAAACATACTTAATTCATGGATTTGATCTTCTAAGTACCCTCGAGTATAATGGAAGACCCTTAGTCATACCTCATACCATCCCTATAGAAATATCTCCATTGTTTTGTCATTATAACATGAACCACAACACTCATTAACATCACTTTCACGTACCTAGTAATTAGGTAGTAGGAGTAAGGCTACAATTGACCCTTCTTAATTGAATCCATGAAAGACCAACCAGGTACTATCTTTCAAAACCTATAGTATACTAGAGAGATATAGAA
Source organism: Picea mariana (assembly GCA_032191745.1). NCBI lineage: Eukaryota > Viridiplantae > Streptophyta > Pinopsida > Pinales > Pinaceae > Picea > Picea mariana. Next base: position 171,784 of record JASDQU010736109.1, on the reverse strand, counting down.
CATAAAACGAATTTTCCCTTAACACCCTATAAAACCCTTAAATGTGTAGCTCATGCAAGAAATTCCTACATAATTGTGTTAGGTAGCTAGAGAGCTAGTGGGAGGGGGGCGGAGGGCCCATAGTTATAATAGTGTAGACCATTCAATGTAAAGTGGTCTAGGTCCACTACAGTATTAAATAAGTCCCACTATGGTAGCTAGATATAATAAATGGGTAGTTAGATATAATAAATGTAAGAGGACTTCTTAGAATGTTCTACTTCTAGAAGATGAACATTCTAAGAAGTCCTCTTACATTTATTATATATAACTACCCATTTATTATATCTAACTACCATAGTGGGCCTTATTTAATACTATAGTGGACCTAGTCCACTTTACATTGAATGGCCTCTACTATTATAAATTTGGGCCCTCCGGGCCCCCCCACTACCTCTCTAGATACCTAACATATACCATATATCCCTCCACCATAGAACCCTCAGGATGTTCTCTTTTTCTAACTCAAACCTTTAATGATTTCAAGTACCTCTCCACCATCCACATTGACCTTGTGTGTACAAGGCCACATGTTTCAATCTCCTCAACTTGGTGTATGAGGCAGTATTCTTGTGAATTGAAAAATGTTGGAGGTAAATACTTTTTCATTTCACACATTAGTTGAGGAATTTATCTCTTCCAATAATTTATATAATCTTGATGGATTTATTTCATTGAAAACCATTTACAGATCACGACGCAAGAAAATAACATGTTTCAACAAAACATAATATATATTATATTACAAGTAAAACATGTGTCATTAAGTACAAACACAAATTGAAAAAACATTTTACATATAAGTCACAACTAATTACCTCATGTATTTTCTAAGATCATATACAACTTGTTTGATGTTGTTGTCAAATTCATTTGGGAGAGATAGAGGTAGAATATACTATAAAAATATAAATGAATCATTATTTGTTTCCAAAGTAGACAAAAACAAACAAAAAATATTAAAATATGTATATGGCCAATATATAGATATGTATACCAAAATTATTACCTTAATGAAGGTATGTCAATCATGTGTTTTTACCCCACCAAATTCACCTTTCTTCGTTAAGATACTATTTATGTTTGAAGAAAAACCCGTGGGAAATTTAATTCTTTCAACGACCTATTTTACATCATTTCTTTGTTTCTTTGTTAATAACCATGGAAGCTTATTTCGGTCTCCATTTCTATTTGATCATATCACACTTTCAATTGCATGATTGGATTCCTGAATGTTAGTACAATTTTTGACACTTTTTTCTTTATCCCTCCTACCATCTATGATTCACCATAACATTGTTGGAAATATTTCTAATTTCGACTCACTAGTTCAGTGGTAGTTTACTAGAGCTAGTTTTATTTTAGACTTTCTATTTTAGACCATCACTATTATGCAAGCATGCATTCCTAAGAAAATCTCATTGCTTGTTCAATTTTCTTAACCATGGAATGCTCTTCCCTATATGATTGTATATGACTCATTAATTGTATTCATATTGATTAGATCATTGGAGTATTGTGAATATATTTTCTTATTCTTCGATATTGAATCTATCGTCCTTTTCTTGATAATATTTTCTTGTATTTTATTTATCTAGGTCTCCTGTGCATGTTTCCATGAAACATTGACATGGTATTAGACACAAGCTTCTTGGAGCAGTCCAGAAAATCCAAAGAAGACAGAAATTGTAGTTTCAACGAGCGTAGTCTATTGCATGAAATTGCAAGTAGTCAGTACTCCCCGGTGTATCATGACAAGGGACTAATCGCCTCTCACGGATCCTTGCAATCTGGTGGTGGTGATTTTACCAATCAACCATGGTTTTTGGTCTAACGATAGTCATACTACCAAAAAATGGTATCATAGGTAGAGTTCATGAGTTCTATACACACCCATCTCGCTCTGAGGGGGAGATTGTTGCACGAAATTGCAAGTAGTCAGCGTTCCCCGATGTATCGTGACAAGGGAATAATCGCCTCTTGTGGATCCTTGAAATCTGGCAGTGGTGAGTTTAGCAATCATCGCGGATGTTGGTCTAACGATAGTCATACTACCAACATAATCCGCGTATTTGATAGTGTCACACTCTCTCCCTATCTAAAAGTGTGACAGTAGAAAAGTGTCGCACCCTCTCCCTATCGAAAGGTGCGACAGTCGCACGCACACTTGCGAAATTAAATTTTTATGATATTTTTCGCAGTGTCACACTTTATGAACTACCATAGTGAAACACTAAGGGAATTTTCACACTTTATCCTTTAGTAGGGTGTGACTCCCATCTAAAATTTCTTTTTTTTCTATAGTAATTTCTCATATTTTCACTTGCAACTTGAGAGTAATTTTTTAGGGTTTTCATAACTAGTAACAGGGATGGATACAACACCAATTCTTCAGTCAAATTTGGTGATAATAATCGCATCATACAATTATTTTTAATGGAATACGAAGGCCAAATTCCAACTCAAAAGGAAAGGATTGTACTATTTGACAATGGCGACATAAAGAGAACCTGCATCAATGATTGAGAAGACCAAATGGGAGAAATGTAATGATGAGGCCACATGACTTCTTCTTGAATAAATTTCAAATTATTTTTGGTTTCATGTTTCCACATGCAAGACTCCAAATGAGATGTGGACCACCATGGAAGGTCTCTTTAGAAATCAAGATGATATGAGAGGTTATATGCTCGAGGTGGAGTTGAATACCTTCGATCATAAAAAGTTTTGATAATACACAAAATTTATTTAGCATGTTTAAATCTTTGATATTGAGATTGGAATATTGTGGTATTGATAAGTCTAAACAAGAGGACCAACTTATTCTGACAATCTTGGCTAAGCTAGGACTAGAATATGCTTTCTATGTCTCCACTTTCCCTTCTGGAAGATATCTCTTGGGATCAAAGTGGAAGATGCCTACCATGGATAAATTCGTTGATTCTCTCACACATGAGTAGGTGAAACTCATTCAAATGGGTCTAATTAAGGAATGCAAATCACATGCACTCACCATAAAAGATGGAAAACGGTAATCCAATCAAAATTCCAAAAAGAGAGGAAAGGAAAAACAAAAATAAAATGAGGGATATTCCAAACCCTTGAAGGATTCTTCAGGTTCCAAAGAATCTTAAAATTCCGAAGAGAAGAAGAAGAACAAGGGAAAATAATGAACTTATTGAAATAAACCAAATCATGAATAATCCACATGCATGAAGAAGAAAATCGATCTTATGGAATAGGCACTTTATCAGAACATCCTTGGAAACTTTATTCCAAAAGGAGCCAAGAAGAAGAAGGAATAAGATCATGCTCCTAAGAAAGGTAATCATCATGCTCTTATTGCAMTTAATTYCTCATCTKATTCATGGATTATAGAYTCTAGAACATCACATCATATGGMAGTGAAAGAGGAATTATTTACTTCTTTGAGTTCATGCTCAAGACCCCCTATTCTCATGGGGGATTATACTACATTAATAGTAGCATGAGAGGGAAGATTGGAACTCCCTAATGGAAGTTTTGAGAATGTTTTACATGTTCCAAATATTTCTATAAATCTTCTCTCAGTTTATTAGATCACTTAGACAGGTGAAAAGTTTGAATTTACATCAGATTTAGTTTATGTACTTGACATGCATGACAATTCCATTATTGCAATTGGCGAGGTAGATCACAAATCAAGGTTGTATAAATTCACTAAGTTTGTTGACCATAAATCCACTTTACTATGTATGCATGATGATGATATTAGTAGAGTATGACATGATAGATTTGTTCATTTAAACTTTAGGTATATGCAGCGACTTGCCAAGAAAGGAATGGTCAAAGGCTTTATAGACATTCACATTTTTGAAGGGGTTTGTGAAGGATGCATTATTGGCAATAATCCTAAATAGAATTTGAAAAAGGGAAGGCGAGGAGAGCGTCCTCTTCCTTGCAGCTTGTTCACAATGATCACATGGGTCCATTTCCACATCCATCCATAAAAAAAGAAAGGTATGTCCCTACATTTATTGATGATTACTCATGATATAATTTGGTTTATTTTCTCAGGAAAATGTCTAAAGTTTTTGAGCATCTCAAAGACTTCAAAGCTCTAGTAGAGGCATAGAATG
>JASDQU010736109.1:152825-163435 GCA_032191745.1 Picea mariana | reverse complement strand
ATAACTAAATTTCTTATCAAATTTCTACCATCAACCCAACAATAACTTCTTGTCTTGAAATACCAATCAAAAAACAAATAAATAAAAAGTTGAATCACTCGCAACAAAGTTAAACTATTGAAAAAAGTAAGAATTTTTTGGTCAACGCAAAAATAAAAGCATGGTCAATGCAAAAACAATTGCTATAGTCTGAGGATTTCAGTAGGGACTAATAATATCATTATTCAAATAATTAGGATTCCCTTCTTTTCATTATATTACCTTGGTTGGAATGTTTGGCATCTCCTATTTTATTAAGTCAAGTTTTAAGCTAAGGTTTGATGGTTTTCTTTCACATGGTTGGATTCACAACCATTATCTAAATTTGAGTGTGTAACAATGGTAGAGGAATTGCTACTTGACACTATGATCATGAATTTTTTTGTTGGTTCCATTATCTTTGATCATAGTATTGATTGGCATATTATATTATTCACATTGAGGTTCATAAAATATTTGTGGTTGTCCAACCCTAACACCATTAAGGAAGGATACGAAATAAGCTTATGAGGGGCACTTACTAATTTTTTAATTTGTACACCTAAAAGTACTAAATTTACTCTATCAATACCAACTACCAATGTAATGAATGATTTAACATAATGCCACATAAAATAGTGCTCAAGGTTAATCTTCATTGGTTCTACAAGGTTGTTATGCTAAGGTTCTTCCTCCAACAAGGTTGTTATGCTAAGGTTCTTCCTCCAACTCCGCAACATGCTTCAAATACTAAGAAAACTTTGGCATCAAAGATATGTAATTATGATATTTTTATTAAGTTTTTATATTTGGTTTGAAATGTTCAAAAGTGAGGAGGAGTTTCCTTGCCTTTTACCTCCTACACTTCTCATTTTCGTTCTTTTGGATGGTGGTTCATCAATATTAAATATAACTAAAAACTCCCTATGGGCCCCTTCCATTCTTCCCAAGATACCATGGGCACCAAAACCTAATCATGGGAGAGAGAAAAATTTAGTGCCAATATATTACTATACAAAGGCGAATATGAGTATATTTTCACTAGATTTTTCTTAGTCCCCTATTATTTATATCTTGGGTGGTTGGAAGGAGTGATTGTTATCCTACCCTCCTAGGTTCAATTCCCTCAACTAACATGTTGATCTCTTAACGAGTATATTTTAGAAATGGCCTTCAACCCTATGTTGACAAACCCTCAGGATTCTCACAAATTCTATTTACCCTAGCCACCATCCTTGGAATGAGGGGAAGTACCTAGCGGGTTTCTTGGGAATATCTGTTCCATATTACTCTCTCTCTCTATCTATGTGTGCGTGTTTATGTGTGTGTGTGTATATATATATGGTGGAAATCTTATTATGGGCTTGAAAAAAAATTGTAAATTAGTAGACCTTTGGCTTGGCATAAAACAAATTCCTCTTTCACTCTCTCTTCACTCCAGTTATATTATATGGATGTGAAGTTTGGGGTTGTAGTATATATAGAGAATCATGGATAAATATAGAATACATCCAAAATAATTTCATAACTTATAATCTCAAGATTAATGGAAATACACCCTATTATATGCTCCTGATATAAGCAAGCCTTTCACCCATTGAGACAATTTCTATGATCAGATACCTAATGTACAAGAACAAGATAAACAACATGGATGACAAGAGGCTCCCCAAAATTTCTTCAAACTCTATCCAAAACCACCAGCGGATCAAGCGGGTATGGAATAAAGATGCCAAATATTAAATAAATCACTAGGGAATACAAGAAGAATCCATCATTCAAAATATCGATAATATTACAAATATTATCACCTCTAATTTTAAGTATAATATGTGATGTGATAAAAAAGTTAGTGGATAAAAGGAAACTAATATACTACAAGGAGGTGGTCAAGCCTAATTTCGAAGATCAAAATTACCTCTTAGTTTTGAAAAGTGAAAAGAATAAAATCAACATTGCTAAAATAAGAACAAACTCTCACAATCTATGTAGTAAAACTAGGCATTGGACAACTCCTAAAATACCATGGGATGAGAGAATATATCACCTTTATGACACTAAGTGGGTATAAGATGAAAAAAATTTCCTCTTGGATTTCCCTACCTATACACATATTAGATCCCAATTTAAAAATATCTTCCACATTTTTTACCTTCCTAACCTCTTAAGTCATCTAAACTATGGTGATCTTGGAACGATTCTCTCAATTCTTTTTTAGCATAGAAATACAATTTTAAAGAAATTGAAGTAATATCTTAGCTTCTTAAGGTATGATAGACCAATTGGTCTCAGTGGACATTAATCGTCGTCGTTGTCATAATTATATATATATATATATATATATATATATATATATATATATATATCCAAAGGTAAATTGGAGAAAATATATACTAAAAAATGAAAGTGTAGGGATTGTGATACCTTCAAATTTACAGTGCTAAAAACGGATGAAGTTGAGTATTGTAATGGTAAAATCATGATACATAGATGCCATGTGATTTAATATAAGGAATAGTGGGAATCATATTTCCAAGTAATGTGCCCAATCCCCTTAGCATCCATTATTGTTTGTATCCTACCCTAATCTCCCATTAGTTTTTGTGTCAAGTATTATGATTTTATTGGATTTTTTCTCATTTAGAGGTTTCCCCCTATAAGAGGCCCACAAACATTTCTCATTTTTTGGACTATCACACAAGATTTAATATTATACATGCTCAACACTCTGATAATTCTTATTTTACATTATAAAGTTTATATTTCTTATGATATTTCTCTTAATTCACTATTTTTTCTATGTGAGTACACTACAAGTGGCAACAAAGCTCTTTCACATGAAAACACATGCCAAATTTTAGACAATTTTTTCAAGTTAGGGATGTATTCCAATGTCCTTAAACTTAGATATTTCTCATTAAATTGGTAAATCTATGGTTGGGAGGTATACATAGATGGAATAAAAGTGGGGAAACCCCATTGGGTTCCATTGTACACCTTTGTTGGTACCTAGAGACTAGTACCACACCAAACATACTTAATTCATGGATTTGATCTTCTAAGTACCCTCGATTATAATGGAAGACCCTTAGTCATACCTCATACCATCCCTATAGAAATATCTCCATTGTTTTGTCATTATAACATGAACCACAACACTCATGAACATCACTTTCACGTACCTAGTAATTAGGTAGTAGGAGTAAGGCTACAATTGACCCTTCTTAATTGAATCCATGAAAGACCAACCAGGTACTATATTTCAAAACCTATAGTATACTAGAGAGATATAGCACATAAAATGAATTTTCCCTTAACACCCTATAAAACCCTTAAATGTGTAGCTCATGCAAGAAATTCCTACATAATTGTGTTAGGTAGCTAGAGAGCTAGTGGGAGGGGGGCGGAGGGCCCATAGTTATAATAGTGTAGACCATTCAATGTAAAGTGGTCTAGGTCCACTACAGTATTAAATAAGTCCCACTATGGTAGCTAGATATAATAAATGGGTAGTTAGATATAATAAATGTAAGAGGACTTCTTAGAATGTTCTACTTCTAGAAGATGAACATTCTAAGAAGTCCTCTTACATTTATTATATATAACTACCCATTTATTATATCTAACTACCATAGTGGGCCTTATTTAATACTATAGTGGACCTAGTCCACTTTACATTGAATGGCCTCTACTATTATAAATTTGGGCCCTCCGGGCCCCCCAACTACCTCTCTAGATACCTAACATATACTATATATCCCTCCACCATAGAACCCTCAGGATGTTCTCTTTTTCTAACTCAAACCTTTAATGATTTCAAGTACCTCTCCACCATCCACATTGACCTTGTGTGTACAATGCCACATGTTTCAATATCCTCAACTTGGTGTATGAGGTAGTATTCTTGTGAATTGAAAAATGTTGGAGGTAAATACTTTTTCATTTCACACATTAGTCGAGGAATTTATCTCTTCCAATAATTTATATAATCTTGATGGATTTATTTCATTGAAAACCATTTACAGATCATGATGCAAGAAAATAACATGTTTCAACAAAACATAATATATATTACATTACAAGTAAAACATGTGTCATTAAGTACAAACACAAATTGAAAAAACAGTTTACATATAAGTCACAACTAATTACCTCATGTATTTGCTAAGATCATATACACCTTGTTTGATGTTGTTGTCAAATTCGTTTGGGAGAGATAGAGGTAGAATATACTATAAAAATAAAAATGAATCATTATTTGTTTCCAAAGTAGACAAAAACAAACAAAAAATATTAAAAGATGTATATGGCCAATATATAGATATGTATACCAAAATTGTTACCTTAATGAAGGTATGTCAATCATGTGTTTTTACCCCACCAAATTCACCTTTCTTCGTTAAGATACTATTTATGGTTGAAGAAAAACCCGTGGGAAATTTAATTCTTTCAACGACCTCTTTTACATCATTTCTTTGTTTCTTTGTTAATAACCATGGAAGCTTATTTCGGTCTCCATTTCTATTTGATCATATCACACTTTCAATTGCATGATTGGATTCCTGAATGTCAGTACAATTTTTGACACTTTTTTCATTATCCCTCCTACCATCTGTGATTCACCATAACGTTGTTGGAAATATTTCTAATTTAGACTCACTAGTTCAGTGGTAGTTTACTAGAGCTAGTTTTATTTTAGACTTTCTATTTTAGACCATCACTATTATGCATGCATGCATTCCTAAAAAAATCTCATTGCTTGTTCAATTTTCTTAATTATGGAATGTTCTTCCCTATATGATTGTATATCACTCATTAACTGTATTCATATTGATTAGATCATTGGAGTATTGTGAATATATTTTCTTATTCTTCGATATTGAATCTATCGTCCTTTTCTTGATAACATTTTCTTGTATTTTATTTAGCTAGGTCTCCTGTGCATGTTTCCATGAAACATTGACATGGTATCAGACACGAGCTTCTTGGAGCAGTCCGGAAAATCCAAAGAAGACAGAAATTGGAGTTTCAACGAGCGTAGTCTATTGCATGAAATTGAAAGTAGTCAGTGCTCCCTGGTGTATCATGACAAGGGACTAATCGTCTCTCGTGGATCCTTGCAATATGGTGGTGGTGATTTTACCAATCAACCATGGTTTTTGGTCTAACGATAGTCATACTACCAACAAATGGTATCATAGGTAGATTTCATGAGTTCTATACACACCCATCTTGCTCCGAGGGGGAGATTGTTACATGAAATTGCAAGTAGTTAGCGTTCCCCGGTGTATCGTGACAAGGGAATAATCGCCTCTTATGGATCCTTGAAATCTGGCAGTGGTGAGTTTAGCAATCATCGCGGATTTTGGTCTAACGACAGTCATACTACCAACATAATCCGCGTATTTGATAGTGTCACACTCTCTCCCTATCTAAAAGTGTGACAGTAGAAAAGTGTCGCACCCTCTCCCTATCGAAAGGTGCAACAGTCGTAGGCACACTTGCGAAATTAAATTTTTATGATCTTTTTCGCAGTGTCACACTTTATGAACTACCATAGTGAAACACTAAGGGAATTTTCACACTTTATCCTTAAGTAGGGTGTGACTCCCATCTAAAATTTCTTTTTTTTCTACAGTAATTTCTCATATTTTCACTTGCAACTTGAGAGTAATTTTTTAGGGTTTTCATAACTAGTAAGAGGGATGGATACAACACCAATTCTTCAGTCAAATTTGGTGATAATCCTCACATCATACAATTATTTTTAATGGAATACGAAGGCCAAATTCCAACTCAAAAGGAAAGGATTGTACTATTTGACAATGGCGACATAAAGAGAACCTACATCAACGATTGAGAAGACCAAATGGGAGAAATGTAATGATGAGGCCACATGACTTCTTCTTGAATAAATTTCAAATTATTTTTGGTTTCATGTTTCCACATGAAAGACTCCAAATGAGATGTGGACCACCATGGAAGGTCTCTTTAGAAATCAAGATGATATGAGAGGTTATATGCTGGAGGTGGAGTTGAATACCTTCAATCATAAAAGTTTTGATAATACACAAAATTTATTTAGCATGTTTAAATCTTTGATATTGAGATTGGAATATTGTGGTATTGATAAGTCTAAACAAGAGGACCAACTTATTTTGACAATCTTGGCTAAGCTAGGACTAGAATATGCTTTCTATGTCTCCACTTTCCCTTCTAGAAGATATCTCTTGGGATCAAAGTGGAACATGCCTACCATGGATAAATTAGTTGATTCTCTCACACATGAGTAGGTGAAACTCATTCAAATGGGTCTAATTAAGGAATCCAAATCACATGCACTCACCATAAAAGATGGAAAATGGTAATCCAATCAAAATTCCAAAAAGAGAGGAAAGGAAAAACAAAAATAAAATGAGGGATATTCCAAACCCTTGAAGGATTCTTCAGGTTCCAAAGAATATTAAAATTCCAAAGAGAAGAAGAAGAACAAGGGAAAATAATGAACTTATCGAAATAAACCAAATCATGAATAATCCACATGCATGAAGAAGAAAATCGATCTTATGGAATAGGCACTTTATCAGAACATCCTTGGAAACTTTATTCCAAAAGGAGCCAAGAAGAAGAAGGAATAAGATCATGCTCCTAAGAAAGGTAATCATCATGCTCTTATTGCAATTAATTTCTCATCTGATTCATGGATTATAGATTCTAGAACATCACATCATATGGAAGTGAAAGAGGAATTATTTACTTCTTTGAGTTCATGCTCAAGACCCCCTATTCTCATGGGGGATTATACTACATTAATAGTAGCATGAGAGGGAAGATTGGAACTCCCTAATGGAAGTTTTGAGAATGTTTTACATGTTCCAAATATTTCTATAAATCTTCTCTCAGTTTATTAGATCACTTAGACAGGTGAAAAGTTTGAATTTACATCAGATTCAGTTTATGTACTTGACATGCATGACAATTCCATTATTGCAATTGGCGAGGTAGATCACAAATCAAGGTTGTATAAATTCACTAGGTTTGTTGACCATAAATCCACTTTACTATGTATGCATGATGATGATATTAGTAGAGTATGACATGATAGATTTGGTCATTTAAACTTTAGGTATATGCAGCGACTTTTCAAGAAAGGAATGGTCAAAGGATTTCTAGACATTCACATTTTTGAAGGGGTTTGTGAAGGATGCATTCTTGGCAATAATCCTAAATAGAATTTGAAAAAGGGAAGGTGAGGAGAGCCTCCTCTTCCTTGCATCTTGTTCACAATGATCACATGGGTCCATTTCCACATCCATCCATAAAAAAAGAAAGGTATGTCCCTACATTTATTGATGATTACTCATGATATAATTTGGTTTATTTTCTCAGGAAAATGTCTAAAGTTTTTGAGCATCTCAAAGACTTCAAAGCTCTAGTAGAGGCATAGAATGGGAAGAAGATCAAGATACTCCATACAAGAAAATGGGGAGGAGTATATCAAAAAATATGTTCAAAATATTTGTCATGATGTTGGTATATCATTGTAGAATATAGTTCCATACACTCCACAATAGAATGGAGTTGTTGAAAGGAAGAACAGATATCTCAAGGAGATGACCAATTGCATGTTGCATGAGAGGTCTCTTCCTTCCAATATTTGGGTTGAGGAACTTAACTGTGATGATTACTTACATAAAAAATCTTCCCATAGATATGTTTAGCACATGAAACCTCTTGAGTCTTGGACAGGTGAAAAACAAGATGTAACACACTTCTGCATCTTTGGATCTCGCGCATGGGACCATATTCCTTCTGAAAAGAGGAAAGAATTATATCTGCAGAGCACACCTTGCATGTTTTTAGTATATCCATATGATGTGAAAGGGTACATGTTGATTGATCCTTCTATAGATTGTCTCATCATTGAACACAATGTTCAATTTGAGGAGAGTGATTTGCATGCACCACCAATGCAACACACATAGACTCTTGTACTTCCATCAGTTCCAGAAATCATAGATGGTGATTCCATACACTCATATGCTACATATTTAGACTCATAATATTTTGTACATGGAGAATAGCAGGTAGTACATCCAAATGAGGATCTAGGATCGAATCTTCAGAAGATTCCCAAGTGGGAAAATTCCACACTTTAGGCAGCAAGAAACCTTGTAGGGAATACATTGGATTCGAAGAGGACTTGATCTCATCATCGGGATCATTTGCATGCATTTCCATATTCTAAACCAACGATGCCCATGCATTTCTATATGGTTCAATATTCTGATCCAAAGACCTACAGTAAGGTTGTGGGAAATACATTATGGGAAGAAGCCATGCAAGAGGAGTATGACTCACTCCTAGAGAATAAGACTTGGGATATAGTTCCACTTCCACCAGGGATGAAACTTTTTATATGAAAATGGGTCTATAGGACCAAGAGAGAAGCATATGGTCATGTGAGAAGGTACAAGGTAATACTAGTTGAAAAGGTATTTCAACAGATTTATGGGATAGATTATGATGAGACCTTTACTCCTGTAGCAAAGATGGACTCCATTCACTTGGTTCTATCCATTGAAGCATCCAAAGTATGGGAAGTTCACCAGATGGATGTGAAGAATGATTTTCTTCATGGTGATCTTTCAGAGGAGGTATACATGGAGAAGCCACATGGGTTCATTCAAAACTCATCTTTAGTATGCATATTGAAGAAGTCACTCTATGGACTCAAGCAAGCACCTAGAGCATGGTATGAAAAGATGGATTATTATTTTCTTTCACATCATTTTTTCAGAGGTAAATCTGATTGCGATGTTTACATGATGAGGAATACTTAATCTTTGATGATTTTAGTATTCTATGTTGATGATATTTTGATCATTGGTAGCTCTACTTCAGCCATTGTTGTGGTCAAAGCTATTTTTCATGACGGGTTCTCTATGACGAACATGGATCCACTTCATTTCTTTCTTTGTATTGAGATTAGTTAGGATGTTTTTGGCATCAAATTTTCTTAGGCTAAGTATGTCAGGGATCCTCTAGATATATTCCACATGAAGGAATGTAAGTATGCACCTACACACTTCTTATTTGGGATTGGACTTGAGGATGGTAGAGATACACCATTAGTGGAAAACACTTTGTATCGACAACTAGTGGGGAGTTTTTTGTATCTCACCCACACCCATCTAGATATCTCATGCACAGTAGGAGTAGTTTCTAGATACATGAAGGATCCCCATGATCTACATTGGAAAAATGCCAAGCACATTCTCATATATGTTTAGGGCACCATGATTTATGGGATTCACTATGCAGCTAGTTGTGCATTGGATCTCATAGGATTCACATATTCAGATTGTCTTGGTGATGGCACAGATCACAAGTCCACTTCTAGGTACACTCTCATTTTTGGGTCAGGCCCTATTTGTTCATCAAGTAAGAAGCAATAAACCATTTCTTTATCTTCCGCAGAGGTTGATTACAAAGGAGTAGAAAATTATGTCATTCATGCACTTTGGATTCAAAACATCCTTACTGAGGTTGGTACCCAGTTTCACTGTCCTACTATAATATGGTGTGAAAATCAGAGTACACTGATATTTTTCAAAGATCCAGTACAATGACAACAAACCAAATACATTGAGGTCCACATGAATTTCATTAGAGATCGTAAAATAAATGAATATGAATAAAATGGAAAGCCCTAACTTCAATTACCAATAAATGATAAGTTTTTCAAAATGAAATTTTCAATTCAATTCTGCAATTTTAAATAAAATGAAATATTTCTACACATGTACTAATATCAATGACAAGAACTGAAAATATCAAATGCCAACAATGCAAAATGTATATTTTTTTATTTTCAATATAAAAGAATGAAAATGGAAGGAATGAATAATAGCTTGATAAAAATACCCTATTGTATGTAAACAAAGACAAATCAAGTAGAATATCAAGAAGAAAACCCTTAGCCCAGGATGCAAGGACAACCAATGAAAAGAATGATGAGAAAGAAAAAGCGCCCAAAAATTCAACGAAAGAAAGGTCTCCTATCACTCTGCACGCACTCAATAGTCATGATAGAGACCTAATAAGACTCAGCAACCATCAAAACTTTCCCAACAAACATGAAACTTAGCAATCAAGAAAACAAGGATGATGTACGTGACTTTTCAGGAGAAAACCACGTATATGCGCTTCCTACAGAATGACAGCTCGTGTATGTATGCAACTGTCAGAAAAATATCCGCGTATATGTATTGAAACACTGCCAGGTTAAGGATAAGGCCAAGAAACTCAAAATCAAAATGAACAGAGGTTGTCGAGCAATCAGACGAAAATAAATTCAAGATAAATGAGAGTAATCAAAGGAGAAAAATACTGAGCTTGGTACCCAGTTTCATTGTCCTACTATAATATGGTGTGACAATCAGAGTACACTGATATTTTTCAAAGATCCAGTACAATGACAACAAACCAAACACATTGAGGTCCACATGAATTTCATTAGAGATCGTAAAATAAATGAATATGAATAAAATGGAAAGTCCTAACTTCAATTACCAATAAATGATAAGTTT
>JASDQU010736109.1:131299-152775 GCA_032191745.1 Picea mariana | reverse complement strand
TTCATTTCTTTCTTTGTATTGAGATTAGTTAGGATGTTTTTGGCATCAAATTTTCTTAGGCTAAGTATGTCAGGGATCCTCTAGATATATTCCACATGAAGGAATGTAAGTATGCACCTACACACTTCTTATTTGGGATTGGACTTGAGGATGGTAGAGATACACCATTAGTGGACAACACTTTGTATCGACAACTAGTGGGGAGTTTTTTGTATCTCACCCACACCCGTCTAGATATCTCATGCATAGTAGGAGCAGTTTCTAGATACATGAAGGAGCCCCATGATCTACATTGAAAAGATGCCAAGCACATTCTCATATATGTTTAGGGCACCATGATTTATGGGATTCACTATGCAGTTAGTTGTGCATTGGATCTCATAGGATTCACATATTCAGATTGTCTTGGTGATGGCAGAGATCACAAGTCCACTTCTAGGTACACTCTCATTTTTGGGTCAGGCCCTATTTGTTCATCAAGTAAGAAGCAATAAACCGTTTCTTTATCTTCCGCAGAGGTTGATTACAAAGGAGTAGAAAATTATGTCATTCATGCACTTTGGATTCAAAACATCCTTACTGAGCTTGGTACCCAGTTTCACTATCCTACTATAATATGGTGTGACAATCAGAGTACACTGATATTTTTCAAAGATCCAGTACAATGACAACAAACCAAACACATTGAGGTCCACATGAATTTCATTAGAGATCGTAAAATAAATGAATATGAATAAAATGGAAAGTCCTAACTTCAATTACCAATAAATGATAAGTTTTTCAAAATGAAATTTTCAATTTAATTCTACAATTTTAAATAAGATGAAATATTTCTACACATGTACTAATATCAATGACAAGAACCGAAAATATCAAATGCCAACAATGCAAAATGTATATTTTTTTATTTTCAATATAAAAGAATGAAAATTGAAGGAATGAATAATAGATTGATAAAAATACCCTATTGTATGTAAACAGAGACAAATCAAGTAGAATATCAAGAAGAAAACCCTTAGCCCAGGATGCAAGGACAACCAATGAAAAGAATGATGAGAAATAAAAAGTGCCCAAAAATTCAACGAAAGAAAGGTCTCCTATCACTCTGCACACACTCAATAGTCATGATAGAGACCTAATAAGACTCAGCAACCATCAAAACTTACCCAACAAACATCAAACTTAGCAATCAAGAAAACAAGGATGATGTACGTGACTTTTCAGGAGAAAACCACGTATATGTGCTTCCTATAGAATGACAGCTCGTGTATGTATGCAACTGTCAGAAAAATATCCACGTATATGTATTAAAACACTGCCAGGTTAAGGATAAGGCCAAGAAACTCAGAATCAAAATGAACAGAGGTTTTCGAGCAATCAGATGAAAATAAATTCAAGATAAATGAGAGCAATCAAAGGAGAAAAATACTCCAAACCTCGAAAAGAACATTCTATCCCCAGTATGGTTACCAATTCTGTTACGACGAAAATCACTCTATGGCATGGGGTAAACCACAATAGACAGAAATAAATGCATAAATCAACTCTAATATCAAGTATGCTATATAAACAAATATGCTAAAAATACAATATAAAGAGCCTACCTCATCCAGACGTTCGATGAAGTCCACCGTTGAGCACTTGACTCAAAGAAATACACCCGCAACTTGTCCTCAACAACCAAGATACACAAGCATATGGTGTTAATATATAAAGTTAGCACATATAATAACATAATCCATAAATATTGATAACAAATACACCCATGGAATAACAATTCAAATATTTGCAAGGCATTAATTGGATGAGAAAAGAATATTTCTATTAAAATTTAATCAACAGAAGTGTATGAATGAAATTTTTTTGTGTCAACACGTTCGGAATTGAGAAACTAAGTCCCTTCTAGTTGGGCCTCCACCACTTCAATCCTCCACCAAAGGAAAGCTCATATAAGAGAGAAAATGAGTTTCTCTATCAAATAGGGAAGAGCTTGGGGTCTGAATAATGTGTTCGGACTTAAAAGGACAAAGGGATGCAGACTCAATATGAAGTGAATAATTTCTCCATAGTAACTTTGCTCTCAAATTTGAATTCTTCTCCTATCTCCACAGCTTTGATAAGGCCCATTTATAGCCTTCAAATGTAACTGAAGGGTTGAGTCAGAACTTTTCTAGTATATGGAAGGTAAAGGATCATGGATCCCATGACGTGACATGGAAACCCGACACCATTTTTTAATTTTGAGAAAAAAACACGATCTACACGGGTTGTAATGGTGCAACCTACACATACGCATGTTGTATAGCTATTAGGGCCCATATGTGTGGAAAAATATGTTTTTTAGCTCTGGGAACTACAAAAGGGGACTTCAAGTCTACATATGGAAATGGAAAAGGCCTTCTGAGCAAGTTTTCATGAGGTGAGGCAAATATTTATATAACATCAAGAATCCCTTTTCTTCTTACAGTTTCACCTCCTCACCAGTTGAGGGAAACACAAGTTTCCAAGAGAGGGAAAATACATTGGTTCTCATCCCACTATTAATGACCAGTCTCAAATGGCACAAAAAGAGTCCTCATTTTTGTTTTATGTCGTTGACCCCCATAACATTCAACCTCAACACCGTTTCATTTTACAATGGGTCTTACTAAGCGACCCCTACAAATTTCAGTAGCAGATGAAGACCGCTAAATTTGGTAGGCCATGAATGCCTTTGAGTTATTCATTCCTCGATTCAGCGGGAGTTCATTCCATAAAAATGTCATCTATTCTTATTGATTCCCCTGAGAATGTTTCATATATCCCCTTCATCAATAGTTTGCAGCTACAATTATACTATTCTGGTATCATGACACGAGCATGGGGCATTCCCACCTTATTTGTACAAAACTTTTAATTTCCATAGAAGAATTGGTTCACATATTATTCCCCTCTCCCTCCAATGGATCGCTCTTCCAATTCCTCAATACAAAGTCTTCAAATATTCTATACAATTACATCACCATCAAAAGAAACAATGATGTATTTTGGTTATACGTATGCTCCTAATGTTCTAGGCGAAAATAGGTGGCCACCCACCTATTCCACTGGCTCAAAACAAGGGTTTCCACTTGGGCAATGTTTCTACATATTTTTGGGTCCTAAATTTTGGGGGTCGTTTTGAGGCCCTAAACAACGTTTCTTGGGCCCACCATAGTCCCACTATAGTATTTATCCAAAGTGTGATGGAAAAATGTGTATCCCTTAGATAGACCTTTCCAACAAGATATCATGCACCTCAAACATATATCATATGCAAACGTTACTCCCTTGGGAAGTTGAAGTATCAACTACCCCCATTGGGGCCCGCAAACCTTTTGGCATTTAATCTTCCAAGATTATGGTTATGGATTTTCTTTATGTTAAAAAGGACTCTAGAGCCTCATTGTAAAAATCATCATATTCTTATGAATGAGTGTAGCCATCACATCTCTTCTTAGAGATAAGATGCCACCATTCTAGCGAGTCATTCACTCTATATTTTTATAGTTTCTGTACATTTGTATCTTTAATAAATATTGTGCATTACTGTATCTCTGTTCTTATTACAATATCTCTGTATATTTCATTGTTATATCTCTTCCTTCAATTCACTCTCAAAATAATTCGTACCAATGGTATAAAAGCAGGCTACACCTTTTCGTTTCTTAGTGCATGTACCTAACAAGGTCAAGGTATAGAGAGTTGGGTCTCGAGCTAGTTTATCTTGAGGAAAACTTCTCTATCCAACCCAAGCGGCCTCCCATGGTGGAATAAAAGAGAGACGAGGGAGTATAATATCCCATCAAGTTGTTGCTCGTGGATGCCTTCGCTCAACAAAGGAACAAGATGTTGGATAATATTTTCCAAATCCTTCAATGATTTCTGAAAATAACATGCGTGTCTTCATAAAGAAGTCGCTTTGGAGATGCTTCCCCATTCAAGGTACAAGTTAATTTTGATATCCCCATATTTGAGGTCAAATCAATGTGGATGCTTTGAGAAAATGGTTAAATTTGCTAGAAGGTTATTTCTATGTTTACAATTTTTTCGATAGAGAAAAGATCACATTTTCTCTCCTTAAGGCTCTCCCCCAATTCAAAGATTGGTGGGAAAATTAGAGGGAGAAAAATTCCACAGATGATTCTAGAATATTTGGGGTTGAGCCTACTTAGGATTTTTTTATGGATGCGGTCAAGGACCAATATTACCCTGTGGCAAAATATGATGACCAGTACATGAGATGGACCATGCTACATCAACAGAGGGGGAAAACAGTGTTGGAGTTCACAAATACCTTCCATAAATTGCGCACCAAGTTAGGTATCAAAGACTCCGAGCAACATCTAGTTCTAAAATATCGAGGGGCTCTACATAGGTACATCAAAACCAAATTGGAGTTTCTAGACATCTCATCACTGGGAGCAATTTATCAATATGTTTTCAAAATCAAGAAGAAATTTAAGCACCTGAACAATAGGTAATTTCGATATGAAAATACAGAACAACAAAATTATAGTAAAGGGATCCCTAATCCACATAATATCCAACCTCAAGAAAACCATTCCAAGCCGTAGGAAAACAAGGGTAACAGGAAGATGAAGAAGAACACTGGGAAGTGGTGTGACTTCCACAAAATCCCTTGTCACAACACTGATGATTGTCGCTCAAAACATTCATTGGTGGCCAAGCTCAAAGAAACAGAGCCAAACAATAATAAAAGGAGATAGATCATTGATGCAGAACCCACTTCTACTATTGTGACCACAAAAATTCAACCAAAAGAACGAGAGGATATTGAGGAGGGGGAAAACCTCTTCCATTCACAGATGTGGGTGAAGGGAACCCTATTTCATTTTATTGTTGATAGCGGAATCCAGAAGAACCTCACCTTAGTAGAGGTCATCAAGCAATTAGATTTGCTAACAACACCACTCCCACAACCATACAACATCGGATGGCTTTGCCAGGGATGAGATATTCGTGTTAGAAAAAAGTGTCACCTGTCATACGACATCAATCCCTTCAGGATGAGGTATTTTGTGATGTTTCCCCACTGGAATTCTATGATGTTATATTAGGCCAACCATATATGTGTAAGTATAATGTTTTTTATGAGTTTTGACCCCATAGAATCATTGTTACTCTGGGGGGTCATCTCTACAGGATACCAAAGGTAGTTCCAACTATTTTCTTGACAAAATAGTGCTGCAAAGTGATATCTCATACCGCAAAGTTTATCCTCTTCATAATATATTCAGAAGAGAAGGAAACTGTAACAAATGTAGCCTCGGCTCAAGACCCTTCTATATAGCAGAATAAAATCAGCAAGATTGTAGAAGAGAACCAAAATATTCCTACTACACCTATGGGGGTGCCTCCACACTACCTAGTCAAACCAAGTTATAATAAATCCCTTCATATTCTTCATGTCGCATATTCACCAATAGATTCCTCCCACACTCAATAAGATCATGCAGTTAGATTGGTTAATCGAATCCAACCCCTCTAACAACAATTTCATAACATCCTTCAAAAAGATAAGAAAGACAACTTCTTCAGCGAGACAAGTAGCTCCACAAGGTTCAAATTAAGAAAAATATTCCCCGGAGACTTGATGCAATGGATACAATTTATTCCTAAGGGGGGAATAATGATCCAGTTGAAAATCGGTGGCCACCCACCTATTCCACTGGCTCAAAACAAGGGTTTCCACCTTGGCAGTTTTTCTACAACTTTTTGGGTCCTAAACTTTTGGGGTCGTTTTGAGGCCCTAAATAGCGTTTTTTGGGCCCACCACAGTCGCACTACAGGATTTAGCTACAGTGTGATGGAAAAAATTGTATTCCTTAGATATACTTTTCTGACAAGCTATCATGCACCCCAAACGAAGATCATATGCAAAAGTTACGCCCTTGGTAAGTTGACGTATCAACTACCCCCATTGGGGCCTGCAAACCTTTTGGAATTTCATCTTCTACGGTTAATATTTTGGAGTTTATTTATGTTAAAAATGACTCTAGAGCCTCATTGTAAGCATCATCATCTTTTTTTGAATGAGCATAGCCATCACATCTCTTCTCAAAGATAAGTTCCCACCATTCTACCAAGTCATTCACTCTGTATTTTTACAGTTTATGTACATTTATGTATTTAATAAAAATTGTGCATTATTGTATCGTTGTGTTTATTGCAATATATCTATATATTTAATTGGTATATCTCTACCTTCATTCCATTCTCAAAATAATTTGGATCACATAACCTCACACATTAGGGGGAATTTGTTATCACCGAAAAAAGTGTTCATAGAAATACAAGCAATGGTTGAAGAAATTAAAATTACATCATATCAATCATCATACCTCAAGAATTTATAGAACCTATCCAGCAAGAAAATGGAAGTATGAAATTAGTCATTGAATTTCAGTGCAATTTTCCCAAATCTTTCTCATGCACATATGCACAGGGAAACACAACATTGAATGTGAAAACTGTGTATTATGTGTGGTTTGCATGACTATTTTCATAAGAACATGCACTGACGTGGAAACGATGCATTAATGCAATTAGTCAGGACTGAACTACTTCCATTGTAGCGTCCCTAGCCACCCAATCCAAGGCATGCTACCACAATTCTTCTATGTTCAAGCTTTGATACAAATTTGTAGCTCTTATACCATATTGTAACACCCTCGACCACCCAGGCCAGACCATGCTACTCTAAAACACATTTAATGAGCTTTTGATAACTAAAATGTAACATACCCATCCATAGACCTACTGGGGTATGGCACACAGAAACACATGCGGAACATCATACAAATATACTTAACAAACAATTACATTATGATAATATACAAATTAATGCGGAAATAATCGTAAGCCTACACATACAACACATACATGCAATACTCATAAATATTATACATGTACAAATACACAACATGTAAATGAACACATAAATGGTACTTATCATTTTAGATAATACCACCAACTATGTGTATACCTTCCACGTACCTCCCAGCCATATACCACGTTGCTCACCACTCTTAGCAGTGGGTCACCCCCAAAATGGGACTAAACTCCATCCATGTAAAGGGATTCCTAGGCTTGGTTGAGACAGTGAGATCCTACACAGTCAATCAGGAAGGATTCCCTCCTAGCAGCCAACTTATACACACATCCTACAGCCTCTAATTCCCGACATGCCTGTCCTACCCCAGGAAGTGTGCCCCTTCTCTCCTCAACAGTCCTTTGGCTACCCCACTTGCCTTCCAGGGCTTCAACAACAAGCCGAACAAGAATTATCGGGGAACTATAGTTGTTTTTAGGCTCCCTCCAGGAGAAATCACTTCCCCAACAACCTCTCTCACCTGGAGAGAGTTGTTCATAGTCCTCAAAACCTTCTTCTTCTTTCCCAGAAAACTCTCTCACCTGGAGAGAGTTGCTCACATGCTTAAAAACATGCCTATTCATTCCACGAGTTTGACAACCCACTATTGTAGGTGAATCCCCTAGTGGGGTAGCCAATTTCTGTTGTAGGTGAATCCCCCTTCGAACAAGTGGATTCCCTCTTGGTCCCTAGACTCCTAAGGCCAAGACAAAAAAGTTCTTAACATGGACATTGACTTCCTTTTAGATCATATCAATCTAATGAATGAAATATAAGGAGAAATATATGTACCTTATTAGTGACATTTGTCCTTGCAAAGTCCTGGCTGAGCTTCAATCCTAAGCTCCCTAATAGATCCTGTAGGACAAACAAAGATACAATGGACTTCCTACTCTACTAAGATTATCTCAATCATATATCCATCTACTGCAGACAAACTCATATGCAACAAGTACAATTTTGAAAGAAACAAGCCAAGTAGTGATTATTAATGCGAACAAGTAAAAGTACTTACAATCCTTTGAATAAAGGTGCAACAACTTCTTCCAGTTCTCCTTGTCCAACCCCTTTGCTCAAATAATCTCCACTGATTTCTTTGATGACATCTCACTCATGAGATCATAAGTTTGATGTAATTCTCAATCTCCATTGTCAATACCACGTATAGGATCATAAGTTTGGTATCAATCTCTAGTCTTTCCTCTGTCAATACCTTCTTATGAGATCATAAGTTAGGTATACTTATCAATCTTCCCTTATACCTTTCACCATGAAAATGCCTCCTTATATAACCTTGGAGAGGTGCAATCACTTGAGATATATTTGGGATAAGTTGAGGATTCCTCTCCTTCAGTTGAGGATCTTCCCTAAGATCATGCCTTGACCATCTATTCGAATCCAACTACCTTCAGGAGTTGAGGGATTCTTCCCTTATTTGCCTCAACAAACCCAAAATTTGCTAAAAAAAGGGTAGCACTCCCCCAAAAGGGTGCACAGGGCGCTCAAAGCACTCCCCCAAAGAGGCTCAGGGAGTGCCAACACTCCCTGACAATGGGTAGGGGAGCACTCCTCTCCAAAATTTAGTTTTTGAGTGTTTTTTCCATGGCAAAAGGTTTGTACTCCCTGTCAAGTGACTTCTCTTCTTCAAAACTAGCCTTTGAGGTGTCTTAAGTTTCTTTGTGATATTGTTAGAGGCACGACATAGGAAATATGGAAGTATACTATTTGTGACACTTGCAACACTTGTAGTCAAGATGTGACATTTGCAGACAATATGCAGCACTTACAACACTTGTAATGACGACACTTGCAACACTATCAAAGTGAGTAATTTTGAGGTGTAACAGATTACCCCCAAAAGTATGAAGTTAGAAGACGATGATGACTGAAGTACTTTGTAGACTTTTTCGAATAAGGGTTTGGACACAGAGAAACCGAAAAAAGCTGCACACAACCATCAAACAAATATTATGGCATGTTTCGAAACCCAAGGCAGGCATATCTATGCTTGAGTGATAAACACTTTTTAGGTATGGTCGCCATAAAATACACTGCAGATCCATGATTATATTAACAAAATGGTATATCCACTACAGATACAATGTGGATCTATACTCCTATGACCTGAACTGATCGTAGCCACGAATAATACAAAGTGGATCTACGAGATGACAAGACATAGCCACGACCAATACAAAGTGGATATATGTAACAGTATATGTGTCATAGTTCAAAATAACTCCTTCGCAACTTGGGAAAAGTATACATAAGAGTGAAAACTCAACCCATGGTATTCTTACCGATCTCGATGTAGTACGAATATAACCATGTGAATAGATGTCCTGACGTTGAACATGGTAGAAACCACTTGATTACCGGTCAATGATGTAAACCGTTAACAAGCACAAGGGAGATCACCATTGATGTCAATGATTCCCAAGGTACTCTAGTACATACCGATGAATGTGAATGAATGAGCTGAAGTCGAATATCCATGGAATCATCCGATCATGAGTCAATGATGTAAACCCACTTTTGGACATGAGGGGGCCTGCCATTGAGGCATGCAGGTCCCAAGGTACTAACTAGTTTCTAAGTCTAGTTCCTAGATAATGTGTTGAAGTCGACAGGAATAGACTCGTCAAAGGAGAGCCTTGATGTATCCCCCATCAACGACATGAAAACTGACACATAGATGTAATTGGTAGATCAAATGAACATGGACTGACATAGGTATTGAAATAGGATATTTGTGATGGCTGACTCCCAAGGTAGATACTTCCCTTGAACATGGGGGAATGACAATACAAACATGACATGGAACAAAACTTGATGATGCAGTGGATGTTGTGATTTTCGTCGGGTGACCTAAAGGTGTTAAAGAAACTCAGAGGATTATCTCAGTGTAGAGGTTCAACGGATAAAAATGCATGCAAAGATAAAGTGTCATGTTCAAAGGCGACCATAAGAGCTACTGGTAGTGTTCTCAAAAAATTGCTTGGCTTGCTTCTTTCAATTTTTTCCCCCATCTAGATAGACAAGTACCTCTTTTTAATTTAACAAGATCGAGGAGGGTAACACATGCTCGATATGACTCACCTTCGATCAGTCCCTCTTCCTTTATATAATGAACTGGAAGAAGTAAGGGTTCGGTCCCATATGGGCCCTTCAATGTATGATCGTTTAATGAGTCTAGAGAAGGTAAACTCGGAGGTTTTTCATATTTAGAGAGTCTGAAAACAATTTAAAGACGACTCCAATGTCGTCCTTTTTCGTAATGTTAGTCTCGCGAGGCCGAGAAAGAGATAAATTATCACTCAAAAGATGTCCTTTCAAACCTTTTAATGAGTGGGAAAGGAAGCAAGATCACTCGGCAATCTTTTCATGTTTAGAGAGTCTAAAAAGAGCTCAAAAAAGACTCCAGGGGGTTCCTTTTTCATGTAACCATGCGGGTCCGAAAAAGAGATAAAATTTTACTCGGTTGCATTCTCATGTATTTACGAGCACGAGAAAGAACAAATACTAAGCTCGGTATGCCCCCATCTTGAAAGTTGGGGGATTAACTCCAGAATGATCATCAAAGGCTGGAGACATGCCCTCCAAGCTTCAATTCATTCACCGACTTTGAGGTTTTCACCAATTTATTTACTAGATGGAGAAAAAGGATAAGAGTGGATGCAAAGAAGGTTCAAGAGAGGTGACTGTTTCATTTTTTAATGAGATTGACACATAAACAAAACTATGCTCATGGCTCTGGGTTCAATCCCCAAATTGTTGTTTCATTTTTTTAACGAGCATGCTACAGAAAGGAAAACTATGCTCAAAGTTTTTGTTTCATTTTTAGCAATCTTTCCACAGAGAAGAGAAACAGTGCTCGTAGCCTCTATTCCATTGTTTAATGAGCTTTCTACAAATAAGATAAATTATTCTCGTGACCTATGTTTCATTTTTTAACGATCTCGCCACAAAGAAGAGAAATTGGTGCTCGTGACCTCTGTTTCATTTTTTAACAAGCTCACCACAGAAAAGAGAAACTGTGCTCGTGGACTCTTTTTGATCATGGCTTCCAAGAGAATAACACTCTAGAAGAACACCATGTCAAGGGACAAAACTCAATCATGGCTTCCAAAATATCTTCACTGGATGGAAGAAAATAACTCTGGAAGGAACACATGTCGAGGGTCGCGACAGGGGTAAGGAGATCAAGCTCCAATAGCCCTATCGAAGAGATCACCATGTCAAATACTGGGTCCAAATCATTGGAAGTTGAAGTCATGGGAGATAACGCCACATAATTGACATGTGGCAGGGGCGATACTTTTTGCATATAAGAACCATTCAAGGAGGTAATCCAGTTAGAACCAATGAAGGAAATTTGATTAATAGTCACAATTCTTCCATCGTGAGGGAAATATATTGCATGAAAAAGAGTGGACATAACAACCTTCATGGAATAGACATAATCCCTCCCAAGGATTAAAGCAAAATCCAAGGGGTCTCGAACTACCATGACATACATAAAGACAGTTTTCCCTCCCAAAGTTACGGGAAACTGAGGAAGGGTCCCTAAATGTTGACTGGTTCTTGTGTTAAAAGCTAACAGATTTTGTATAACCGGCACAAGCTGAGGACAACCCAAAGCGTGCCAAGCAACAAAGGAAAAAATACTAATGAACGCACCTTCGTCTATCAACGTTTGAGGAATGTCCTGACCACAAACCTGTACTATAATCTGGAAAGGAATGTGAGAGGGAAGACGAGGTCCAGTTAGCACACCCCAATCAAAAAGGATGGCCTCATTGCTTGGAGGGGGTTTCGTGGGAGAAGGAGGAATGCCCCCTAGCATGGTAGATTCTGTATCAACGAGAAAAACGGGGGTAGTATCGGATTTACTCTCTAGAGGGAGAGTAGGATCGATCAACGATGGGATCGGATCAACCACATGGACACTCTTCAGAGGAAGAATGGGATTGACCGATGAAGTAGCCAGAGAAACCACTTTGGCACTATTAAGATGAAGGGTGGGACTGACCGAGGAAGGGACTGGATCAGTCACTTTAGCACTCATCAAAGGAGGAGTCGGATCGACCGATGACAGAACCAGATCAACCACTTGGGTTTCATTCTCCAATGGGAGAATGGGGTCGACGGGTGGAAACGGATGGACCGCTTTGGTGTCACTCTCTAACAGGAGAATGGGGTCGATTGAGGATGAAAATGGATTGACTACTTGGGTTATACTCTTTTGATGAAGAGTAGGGCTGATCGATGATGGAACTAGATCAACTACTTCGGTTTGTGGTTCAATCGAGGAGGAAACTAGATTGATCACCTGATCAACTGGACTGACCAGGGATGGAACCGGATTCACCAGTCCATAAACTAACGACAAGTTGGGGGAAATCTTACGATAACCTTTTGGAAGTTAAATTTTTTTCAAAAGAGAAGAAGCCTCATCCATGCGAGGACAAAGGTGAGAATAATGATCACCTTTGCATAACATACAAGGGAATTTAACAGTTGTCTTCTTCTTACCAACCTTAACATCACTAGTTGACGGGGTATCATCGGCATGACCAACAGAGGTCGATGACAGGGCGGACCACATTTCTAAGACCTTGTGAATACCAGGGCAATCCCTTATAAAGTGGTCACCCTTACAAAGACTACAAGGGAATTTGGGTTTCAGATTCTTTATTTTAATCTTGTTGACATCATCAACCCCCCAGTACTATTAACATTAGCTGGTTTCTTGGATCCAACATCTAATGTTGTTGGAGCCTTGGTAATTTTCGGGCTCTTAATCTTCTTCTCTTTCTATTTCTTCTTCTTCTGATCAACCTGGCTACTTGCTTTAGAGATTTCACTAGGCGAAGAAGGAGAAAAGGAAGGAAACTTAATGGGTGAAGAAGGAGAAAATTCGACATGAGGTTGATGTGTGGGTGGTGTAATGACATGTAAAGTATTAGGTGCAGCCAAAACATTGAACGGATTCGATATCGACGGAGTGGGAAATAACCAAACTGGTAATCCGATGGTGAGTCCCAGAAGACTCAGTGTGGCAATGTAAGGAGGACCAAAGTTTCCAAAAGAAGGAAAGGTATAAGGTTCCTCAGGATAAGAGGTTCCTCCATTGGTACTCTTAGGATTTGATGCCATTAACAATGACTCGACCTAAGTTCCACTAAGTAACACAACCAACACACACTATGAATCTGAGAAGCAAACAATCAAACAAAACCTTCCCACAATGGAACCACTAGTTGGTGATGAAATTCAATGTTGCGAGATAAAAATACGAAGAGGCGGGGATAGAGCGAGTGGATCAGTTATGTTGGTGACCTGCTTAACATACTTATGCCTTGGTGCAAGCTTCCATGTAGTAATTGTGGATTTACCCTCCAAGGAGCCCAAGTGATTTTGACCAATGTTTGTTCCAGGTACAGTGAGACTTCCCTTCACCATCACCTTGTGTGAGACCCTAAATATTATGGCTACTAAGGTCACCAATTTGCAGTCATCCCCTGGGCGGGTATAGTCGATAGTCCAATCTGAACGTATGGGTAGGATAACAAGTCTGAAATCAACTCAAGAGGCTCCCACACATAATCATGGGTATACCCTCAAGTGACCCCCAATATACGATCCAACCACTACAAAAAGTTAAACCACAGAGGGATAATCTCTGTAACTCACCCGAATACGACCTCGTGCATAACCCCTGTGTGAGAGGGGGATCCTAGAAAGCCTATACGAAAATTTTATTTTCTCTCCCTATTGCAAGATGCTAAGTTTGTTTGATAGATTTGTAAAGTTATCCTTTCAACCTATTCCAAAGCCCTACACTTTAAATTAATGTAGTTTTGCTAACAAAGATGTAAAAAGTCTAATAAATTTTAGCTAAGCGTTGATTTTAGTGGATGTTGTTTACTTAGAGGTGTATGAGAGTGAAGATTGATGATATTATGACTCAGTTCCCAAAACATGCATAAGAAATGATAAGCAATCTTTTCTTTCAATGAATATCTAATTAAGGGAAGGAGAAGGATTTTCCTTTCACTGTCAAACACTAAGATGAAATGACCTCATGCAATAGTCCTCAATAAGGAATCCAATGCAATGCTAAAATGTTTATATGTGACTGATAACCAGTAGATGTAAAGATTCCTATGCTAATCAGACTTCAAGATTTGTGAGATTTAAGCAATCTGGAAGCAAACTTCACATAAACCAAAATACACCCTTGTTGTGATCAAACAAGAAATAGAAAGCCAAAAAATCAAAAGGAAGGAGAAAGATCTTGGACACGATGACTCAAAGATCAGAAAGAAAAGTACAAAATACCTTTGAAACTCCTTACAAAGTTTTCACTCATTCAGATAAACGAGGAGAAAACAAAAAGTTGACTCCAAATCGTGAAGGAAAAATTGCAAAGTAAGGACAAATGTCAAAACATCCAAACAAAAGAGGAAGAATTCTCAGAAATAAGGGTGTTTGAGAACCAATATCAAGATGGATTGAAAGTATGGGACCCTGAGAAAAAGCCAAAACCAAGAAATAACTTCAGAAGATGAAAATTCTAGAGAATTTCTCACAAAAATGGGGTAGCACTCTAGTGTAAGGGGCACCAGAGAATTCCAGCACTCTGTGTAGGGTTACAAGGGAGTTCTAGCACTCTGACAACAACAGGAGGGGAGCGCTCTTCTCCAAAAACTCAGAAAAAATCCCAGAAACTCAAAAAATGAAGGAAATTCAGTCAGTCAGGGTGATCCCGATGACATAATGAGGCAATCAAACAAATATAAGAATCAACATGACAATATGGAGAATATCAAATTAGTGGGAAAAGGGCCAAAACAAGATCTGGGAATGGAAACAAAAATCAGAGCTCCTCCCCAGTGGAGTCGCCAATTTCTGTTGTACGTGAACCCCCCTGCGAACAAGTGGATTCCCTCTTGGTCTCTATACTCCTAAGGCCATGACAAAAAAGTGCTTAACATGGACACTGACTTCCTTTTATATCCTATCAAGCTAATGAATGAAAGAGAAGGAGAAAGATATGTACCTTATTAGCGACGTTTGTCCTTGCAAAGTCCTGGCTGAGCTTCGATCCTGAGCTCCCTGATAGATCCTGTAGGACAAACAAAGATACAATGGAATTCCTACTCTACTGAGATTAGCTCAATCATAGATCCATCTACTATAGAAAAACTCATATGGAACAAGTACAATTTTTAAAGAAACAGGCCAAGCATTGATTATTAATGAGAACAAGTAAAAGTACTTACAATCCTTTGAATGAAGGTGCAACAGCTTCTTCCAGTTCTCCTTGTCCAACCCATTTGCTCAAATAATATCCATTGATTTCTTTGATGACATATCACTCATGATATCATAAGTTTGATGTAATTCTCAATCTCCATTGTCAATACCACTTATAGGATCATAAGTTTGGTATCAATCTCTAGTCTTTCCTCTGTCAATACCTTTTTATGAGATCATAATTTAGGTATAATTCTCAATCTTCCCTTGTACATTTCACCATGAGAAGGCCTCCTTATATAACCTTAGAGAGGTCCAACCACTTGAGATATATTTGGGATAATTTGAGGATTCCTCTTCTTCAGTTGAGGATCTTCCCTAAGATCATGCCTTGACCATCTATTCGAATCCAACTACCTTCAGGAGTTGAGGGATTCTTCCCTTATTTGCCTCAACAAACCCAGAATTTGATAAAAAAAGGGTATCTCTCCCCCAAAAGGGTACAAAAAGATCTCAAGCACTCCCCCAAAGAGGCTCAGGGAGCGCTAACACTCCCTGGCAGTGGGTAGGGGAGCGCTCCTCTCCAAAATTCATTTTTTGAGTGTTTTTTCCATGGAAAAAGGTTTGTACTCCCTGTCAAGTGACTTCTCTTATTCAAAACTAGCCTTTGAGGTGTCTTAAGTGTCTTTGTAATGTTGTTATTGGAACAACATAGGAAAGATGGAAGTATACTGTTTGTGACGCTTGTAACACTTGTAGTCAAGATGGGACATTTGCGGACAAGATGTGACACTTACAACACTTGTAATGACAACACTTGTGACACTATCAAAGTGAGTAATTTTGAGGTGTAACAGATTTTCCCCCAAAGTATGAATTTAGAAGATGATGATGATTGAAGTACTTTATAGACCTTTTCGAATAGGGGTATAGATGCAGAGAAACTGGTAAAATTTGCACACAAGCATCAAACAAATAATATGGCATGTTTCAAAACCCAAGGCAGACATATCTATGCTTGAGTGATAAATACTTTTTAGGTATGGCCACCCTAAAATACACTGCGGATCCATGATTATATTGACAAAATGGTATATCCACTACAAATACAATGTGAATCTATACTCCTATGACCTAAACTGATCATAGCCACGAATAATACACAGTGGATCTACGAGATGACAAGACATAGCCATGACCAATACAAAGTGGATCTATGTAACAGTATATGTGTCATAGTTCAAAATAACTCCTTCGCAACCTGGGCAAAGTATACATAAGAGTGAAAACTCAACCCAGGGTCTTCTTACCAATCCTAATGTAATACAAATCTAACCATGTGAATATATGTCCTGATGTCGAACATGGCAGAAACCACTTGATTACCTGTCAATGATGTAAACCATTAACAAGCGCAAGGGAGATCACCATTGATGTCAATGATTCCTAAGGTACTCTAGTACATACCGACGAATGTGAATGAATGAGCTGAAGTTGAACGTCCATGGAATCATCTGATCAGGGGTCAATGATGTAAACCCACTGTCAGACATGAGGAGGCATGCCATTCAGGCATGCAAGTCCCAAGATACTAACTGGTTTCTAAGTCTAGTTCCTAGATAATGTGTTGAAGTCGATAGGAATAGACTCGTCGAAGGAGGGCCTTGATGTATCCCCCATCAAAGACATGAAAATTGAGGCAGAGATGTAATTGGTAGATCAAATGAGCATGGAATGACACAGGTATTGAAACATGATATTTTTTATGGCTAACTTCCGAGGCAGATACTTCTCTTGAACACTCAGGCACGACAGTAGAAACATGACATGGAACAAAACTTGATGATGCAGTGGATGATATGACTTTCATCGGGTGACCCAAAGGAGTAAAAGAAACTCAGAGGATTGGCTTAGTGCAGAGGTTCAGCAGATAAAAATGCGTGCAAATACAAAGTGTCGTGTTCAAAGGCGATCGTAAGAGCTACTAGTAGTGTTCTCAAAAAACTGCTTGGCTTGCTTCTTTCAATTCTTTCCCCCATCTAGATAGACGAGTACCCCTTTTTAATTTAATGAACTCAAGGAGGGTAACACATGCTCGATATGACTCACCTTCTTTCAGTCCCTCTTCCTTTATCTAACAAACTGGAAGAAGTAAGGGTTTAGTCCCATATGGGCCCTTCAATGTATGATCGTTTAACGAGTCCAAAGAAGGTAAACTTGGTGGTTTTTCATATTTAGAGAGTCTGAAAACAACTTAAAGACGACTCCAATGTTGTTCTTTTTCATAATGTTAGTCTCACAAGGCCGAAAAAGAGATAAATTATCACTCGAAATATTCCCTTTCAAACCTTTTAACGAGTGGGAAAGGAAGCAAGATCACTCGGCAATATTTTCATGTTTAGAGAGTCTAAAAAGAGCTCAAAGAAGACTCCAGGGGGTTCCTTTTTTGTGTAACCATGTGGGTCCGAAAAAGAGATAAAATTTTACCCAGTTGCACTCTCATGTATTTACGAGCCCGAGAAAGAACAAAGACTAAGCTCGTTATGCCCCCAGCTTGAAAGTTGGGAGATTAACTCTAGAATGATCATCAAAGGCTGGAGACATG
Source organism: Picea mariana (assembly GCA_032191745.1). Lineage (NCBI taxonomy): Eukaryota > Viridiplantae > Streptophyta > Pinopsida > Pinales > Pinaceae > Picea > Picea mariana. The sequence goes on along the minus strand of JASDQU010736109.1, from coordinate 134,995 downwards.
CCCTCCAAGCTTCAATTCATTCACCGACTTTGAGGTTGTCACCGATTTCTCTACTAGGTGGAGAAAAAGGATAAGAGTGGATGCAAAGAAGGTTCAAGAGAGGTGACTGTTTCATTTTTTAACGAGCTTGACACATAAAAAGAACTATGCTCATGGCTCCGGGTTCAATCCCCAGATTGTTGTTTCATTTTTTTAACGAGCGTGATACAGAAAGGAAAACTATGCTCAAAGCTTCTATTTCATTTTTTAACGAGCTTTCCACAGAGAAGAGAAATTGTGCTCGTAGCCTCTGTTTCATTGTTTAACGAGCTTGCTACAAAGAAGAGAAACTATGCTCGTGACATCTGTTTCATTTTTTAACGATCTCGCCACAAAGAAGAGTGTTGGTTTAATTATATGCATAATATATTACCAACCATAAATTATCAACCGGGATTCATAATAAGTAGAGTTGATGCACTATATGTGCCGATAACAGATAGGTTCGTATGTTTGTTTAGTATAGCTTAGATAAGAAAACCATTTAGAAACCAACACACTCTTAAAAATAACAATCTTCACTCAATTCGAAAGCTGGAAAGCAAAACTCATAAACAAACAAAAGCTCTTGCTCAGGTGATGGACATGTTCATTGATGGCTCATGAAAAGAAAAGATGAACTTTGATCCTATCTCCTGAAACAATTAAACTAACATGTAGGATGCTCCATTAAAGCTCATGTATGGTGAAATATGTAGATCCAACTGTTCCTGCATTAGCACACTTTGCAACAAATTCGAATAGTGAAATCAAACAAAATAAGATGAAATCAAAATAACAAATACATGAAATGAAAATCTACACTAACAATTTACAATAAGCTTACCAAGCTGGATCGGTGGCCCTTGTTGATGCCAACATGGAAGATTTTAGATCCACAGATGATAACTTTTAAGAGAGACAAAATCACTGAATCCAAACTTGCATTAATCTTTAACAGGTAGGTTTACAAAAGGAGTCTCTTCATGAATCCAATCTACATCATAACAATTCTTCTCAAGAACCTATCTCATAATAATTCCCTTAATCTACATAATAATAATTCTCTTTCAATCTACATAATAATGATTCTCATCCCTCCCTCATGAAGATAAGGCACTCTCTTTTATACATGAGAGCTTTGAAAAGGAGATAAACATCTCATAATTACAGATCCACTTTTCTCTCAACCCATTTCCCTTTATTACAAAATACAATCCCTTCAAATCCTCACACATATCTCTCATATATCTTGGATAAGATATAACAACCAAATCTCCATGATCTTCTCCTTGGATTTGTGGAGGAAGTATTTGAGAAGTTTTTTGAATTAATCCTTCACATATTCCTACACATGATAAAGCTCACACATTTTTGAGATATATATGAAAGCATGTCAATTTTCTAATATTTAATCACAAATTCCCTTTTAATACTAAAATAAATGATTTGGAAAATAATAAGGTTTAACCCATATTTAATTATGAAAATGGTATTATGAAAGGTTAATGAGGCGATGAAATGTGAAGAATAATGAAAGGAAAGGTGGATGGAAATACGACAATCCTGAGACTCAACATACCCCCCAACTGAACTTGTTGCATGTCCTCATGCAACTGTGCATGGATCTTCTCAAGAAATTTTGGCATCTAAATTTTGGGCTTTGAGTGATGATAATGAATATTTCCAGCATGGGGTTTACATGAGTAACAATTGATATTTTCTTATGGTTGGTTCTTGTGTGACAACCATGAATATAGAGAATGTTGGTTCTTGTGTAAGCAACATTCATTTTGTTGTTATTATTATTATTATTATTATTATTATTATTTTGTTATAATAATAAAATGTCGGTTCGTGTGTAAACAACATTCATTTCATTATTTGTTCTCTTTCTTTTATGATAATAATTTACCCATTTTCTTGTTGGAATAAGAAAACATCACTGAGTATAAGAAAGCCCTTTTACATATTTGTGAATCATGCCAATATGTATATCAGTGCTTATGAAGCAAAGTGCAACAGAGTATAGTTGGAAGAAAAAAATGTTGGTAAATGGTAAATGAGGCGAAAAAATGGAATGGTAGTGGGAAAATGGAGTGAAATGGAGTGATGATAGCGAATATAGTTCCCCCCACCCCCAACTGAATTGGTTGCATGTACTCATGCAACGTGGCATGAGTCATAGAAGTGAAAAGGAAAGGGAGCATGGTGAGAGAGTTTTCCAAATTCAGTCACTCTAGCATGTAAGGAATTGCATGATTAAAGAGTAGAAAACAACATACCTCCACTTACCCAAAATGTTGATGAACGATGCAATAGGAATATGGATGATGTGGCTGCTGGAGCATGGAATATGTCACTGCTAGATCAAAGAATGTGAAGTGGAGGAATATGAACTGCTATTGATGAATCATGGAAAAGAGGAAGTATGAAAGTGGAACTGTGGTACTCATATATGACTGGAAAAATACTGTAGCAACTGCTGATGGAGTCATGGAAAAGTGTATAGTCTTCACCTGCTACTAAACCCGATGGTACAATTCTAATCATGCGAATGAATGTGTCGATGTCGAGCATGAAGAGAAGTCATTGGATTACCGACCAATGATGAATGTCATTAACCAATGCGAGGCAAACTCACCATTGATGTCAATGAGTGCCAAGGTAACCGAGTACATCTTGCAAAGTGAAAATAGATTTGTTGACATCAAGCCACTTGTAAGATCTGACGATCAAGGGACAGTGATGTATTCCCATGATTGTCAGCGAGAGAACTTGTCATTAAGGCATGCAAGCCTCTAGGTACTCAAATGGACTCTAGTCTATATCCCAGATAAGGTGTTGAGGTCGATGGGGCAAGACTTGTTGAAAGGTGGGCCTTAAGGAATCCCACATCAGTCAACACGAGTTTGTAAAAAGATTGGTAGGACTATAAATGAAAATATTTTAGTAGCAACAATGTGTATGAAAAAGAAAGCAGGGTAATGTAGTCGTCAAAAGGGGTTGGATGGTTTTATTCATAAGGCAAAAATATGAACTGAAAAATGAGGAAAGAATGTATGTGACTCGGAAAGGTAGGCGATGGAAAGTGGATTTTAACATGGATTACTAATGTGCGTTTGAAGGAGAAAGGAAAATTATCATGTCATGGCATAATTAGTTTTCTGAAAGATGATGGTGTAGCGACAACGTCATGACATGTGCGATGAAAAATTTATCTCCTTCAATATGTTAATAAAGCATGCTTTTCTAAAGAGTTTTGTGATTCTTGAGAATCACTGTGGCATGGAATGCGAGCGTCTTCATTTCTGCAATCAAACTTAGTACTAATCCTGCAATCGAATTTGTGAGATCATCGTAAAATAGAAAATGAGAGATTTAAGTATGAATGTGGCAAATTAAAAGAGATGAAATGCGTTCTTATACCTGTTTTCATGGTCATTGCATGCACGCTCTTGTTTCATCATTGATTACTTGCTAGAGTGACTCTAAGAAACCACTTAGCGTAAAAATCGCAAGGCATAAAAACATTATTGTTTTCAAGAATTTATAAAAAATCCATTTGCAATTTTATTTGTTTTTGTATTTATTTTTATAATTTGTTTTTATTATTGTAATTTTATTTTTAATCTTAATTTTGTTTATATATTTTATTTTATTTTATTATGTCTTGAC
>JASDQU010736109.1:104054-120309 GCA_032191745.1 Picea mariana | reverse complement strand
TTTGTACAAAACTTTTAATTTCCATAGAAGAATTGGTTCACATATTATTCCCCTCTCCCTCCAATGGATCGCTCTTCCAATTCCTCAATACAAAGTCTTCAAATATTCTATACAATTACATCACCATCAAAAGAAACAATGATGTATTTTGGTTATACGTATGCTCCTAATGTTCCAGGCAAAAATAGGTGGCCACCCACCTATTCCACTGGCTCAAAACAAGGGTTTCCACTTGGGCAATGTTTCTACATATTTTTGGGTCCTAAATTTTTGGGGTCGTTTTGAGGCCCTAAATAACGTTTCTTGGGCCCACCATAGTCCCACTATAGTATTTATCCAAAGTGTGATGGAAAAATGTGTATCCCTCAGATAGAACTTTCCAACAAGATATCGTGCACCTCAAACATATATCATATGCAAACGTTACTCCCTTGGGAAGTTGAAGTATCAACTACCCCCATTGGGGCCCGCAAACCTTTTGGCATTTAATCTTCCAAGATTATGGTTATGGATTTTCTTTATGTTAAAAAGGCCTCTAGAGCCTCATTGTAAAAATCATCATATTCTTATGAATGAGTGTAGCCATCACATCTCTTCTTAGAGATAAGATGCCACCATTCTAGCGAGTCATTCACTCTATATTTTTATAGTTTTTGTACATTTGTATCTTTAATAAATATTGTGTATTATTGTATCTCCGTTCTTATTACAATATCTCTGTATATTTCATTGTTATATCTCTTCCTTCAATTCATTCTCAAAATAATTTGTACCAATGGTATAAAAGCAGGCTACTCCTTTTCGTTTCTTAGTGCATGTACCTAACAAGGTCAAGGTATAGAGAGTTGGGTCTCGAGCTAGTTTATCTTGAGTAAAACTTCTCTATCCAACCCAAGCAGCCTCCCATGGTGGAAGAAAAGAGAGACGAGGGAGTATAATATCCCATCAAGTTGTTGCTCGTGGATGCCTTCGCTCAACAAAGGAACAAGATGTTGGCTAATATTTTCCAAATCCTTCAATGATTTATGAAAATAACATGTGTGTCTTCATAAATAAGTCGCTTTGCAGATGCTTCCCCATTCAAGGTACAAGTTAATTTTGATATCCCCATATTTGAGGTCAGATCAATGTGGATGCTTTGAAAAAATGGTTAAATTTGCTAGAAGGTTATTTCTATGTTCACAATTTTTTCGACAGAGAAAAGATCACATTTTCTCTCCTTAAGGCTCTCCCCCAAGTCAAAGATTGGTGGGAAACTTAGAGGGAGAAAAATTCCACAGATGAGTCTAGAATATTTGGGGTTGAGCCCACTTAGGATTTTTTTATGGATGTGGTCAAGGACCAATATTACCCTGTGGAAAAATATGATGACCAGTACATGAGATGGACCATGCTACATAAATAGAGGGGGAAAATAGTGTTGGAGTTCACAAATACCTTCCATAAATTGCACACCAAGTTGGGTATCAAAGACTCCGAGCAACATCTAGTTCTAAAATATCGAGGGGCTCTACACAGGTACATCAAAACCAAAATGGAGTTTCTAGACATCTCATCAATGGGAGCAATTTATCAATATGTTTTCAAAATCAAGAAGAAATTTAAGCACCTGAACAAGAGGTAATTTCGATATGAAAATACACAACAACGAAATTATGGTAAAGGGATCCCTAATCCACATAATATCCAACCTCAAGACAACCATTCCAAGCCATAGGAAAACAAGGGTAACGGGAAGATGAAGAACACTGGGAAGTGGTGTGACTTCCACAAAATCCCTTGTCACAACACTGATGATTGTCGCTCAAAACATTCATTGGTGGCCAAGCTCAAAGAAATAGAGCCAAACAATGATAAAAGGAGATAGATCATTGATGCAGAACCCACTTCTACTATTGAGACCACAAAAATTCAACCAAAAGAACGATAGGATATTGAGGAGGGGGAAAACCTCTTCCATTCACAGATGTGGGTGAAGGGGACCCTATTTCATTTTATTGTTGATAGCAGAATCCAGAAGAACCTCACCTTAGTAGAGGTCATCAAGCAATTAGATTTGCTGACAACACCACTCCCACAACCATACAACATCGGATGGCTTTGTCGGGGATGAGATATTCGTGTTAGAAAAAAGTGTCACCTGTCATACGACATCAAGCCCTTCAGGATGAGGTATTTTGTAATGTTTCCCCACTAGAATTCTATGATGTTATATTAGGCCAGCCATATATGTGTAAGTATAATTTTTTTTATGAGTCTCGACCCCATAGAATCATTGTTACTCTAGGGGGTCAACTCTACAGGATACCAAAGGTAGTTCCAACTATTGTCTCGACAAAACAGTGTTGCAAAGTGATATCTCATACCGCAAAGTTTATCCTCTTCACAATATATTCAGAAGAGAAGGACACTGCAACAAATGTAGCCTCGGCTCAAGACCCTTCTATATAGCAGAATAAAATCAGCAAGATTGTAGAAGAGAACCAAAATATTCCTACTACACCTATGGGGGTGCCTCCACACTACCTAGTCAAACCAAGTTATAATAAATCCCTTCATATTCTTCATATCACATCTTCACCAACAGATTCCTCCCACGCTCAATAAGATCATGCAGTTAGATTGGTTAATTGAATCCAACCCCTCTAACGAATATTTCATAACATCCTTCAAAAAGATAAGAAATACAACTTCTTCAGCGAGACAAGTAGCTCCACAAGGTTCAAATTAAGAAAAATATTCCCCGGGGACTTGATGCAATGGATACAATTTATTCCTAAGGGGGGAATAACGATCCAGATGGAAATCAGTGGCCACCCACCTATTCCACTGGCATAAAACAAGGGTTTCCACCTTGGCAGTTTTTCTACAACTTTTTGGGTCCTAAACTTTTGGGGTCGTTTTGAGGCCCTAAATAGCGTTTTTTGGGCCCACCATAGTCACACTACAGGATTTAGCTACAGTGTGATGGAAAAAATTGTATTCCTTAGATATACTTTTCCGACGAGCTATCATGCACCCCAAACGAAGATCATATGCAAAAGTTACGCCCTTGGTAAGTTGACGTATCAACTACCCCCATTGGGGCCTACAAACCTTTTGGAATTTCATCTTCTGCGGTTTATATTTTGGAGTTTATTTATGTTAAAAATGACTCTAGAGCCTCATTGTAAACATCATCATCTTTTTTTGAATGAGCATATCCATCACATCTCTTCTCAAAGATAAGTTCCCACCATTCTCGCAAGTCATTCACTCTGTATTTTTACAGTTTATGTACATTTATGTATTTAATAAAAATTGTGCATTATTGTATCGCTGTGTTTATTGCAATATATCTATATATTTAATTGGTATATCTCTACCTTCATTTCATTCTCAAAATAATTTGGATCACATAACCTCACACATTAGGGGGAATTCGTTATCACCAAAAAAAGTGTTCATAGCAATACAAGCAATGGTTGAAGAAAGTAAAATTACATCATATCAATCATCATATCTCAAGAATTTATAGAACCTATCCAGCAAGAAAATGGAATTATGAAATTAGTCATTGAATTTCAGTGCAATTTTCCCAAATCTTTCTCATGCACATATGCGTGGGGAAACACAACATTGAATGTGAAAACTGTGTATTATGTGTGGTCTACATGACTATTTTCATAAGAACATGCACTGGCGTGGAAACAACGCATTAATGCAATTAGTCAGGACTGAACTACTTCCATTGTAGCGTCCCTAGCCACCCAATCCAGGGCATGCTACCACAATTCTTCTATGTTCAAGCTCTGATACAAATTTGTATCTCTTATACCATATTGTAACACCCTCGACCACCCAGGCCAGACCATGCTACTCTAAAACACATTTACTGAGCTTCTGATAACTAAAATGTAACATACCCATCCATAGACATGTTGGGGTATGGCACACAGAAACACATGCGGAACATCATACAAATATACTTAACAAACAATTACATTATGATAATATACAAATTAATGCGGAAATAATCGTAAGACTACACATATAACACATACATGCAATACTCATAAATATTATACATGTACAAATACACAACATGTAAATGAACAAATAAATGGTGCTTATCATTTTAGATAATACCACCAACTATGTGTATACCTTCCACGGACCTCCCAGCCATATACCATGTTGCTCACCACTCTCAGCAGTAGATCACCCCCAAAATGGGACTAAACTCCATCCATGTAAAGGGATTCCTAGGCTTGGTTGAGACAATGAGATCCTACACAGTCAATCAGGAAGGATTCCCTCCTAGAAGCCAACTTATACACACATCCTATAGCCTCTAATTCCTGACATGCCTGTCCCACCCTAGGAAGTGCGCCCCTTCTCTCCTCATCAGTCCTTTGGCTACCCCACTTGCCTTCCAGGGCTTCAACAACAAGCCGAACAAGAATTATCGGGGAACTATAGTTCTTTTTGGGCTCCCTCCAGAAGAAATCACTTCCCCAACAACCTCTCTCACCTGGAGAGAGTTGTTCATAGTCCTCACAACCTTCTTCTTCTTTCCCAGAAAACTCTCTCACCTAGAGAGATTTTCTCACATGATTGAAAACATGCCTATTCATTCCACAGGTTTGACAACCCACTATTGTAGGTGAATCCCCTAGTGGAGTAGCCAATTTCTGTTGTAGGTGAATCCCCCTTCGGACAAGCGGATTCCCTCCTTGTCTCTAGACTCCTAAGGCCAAGACAAAAAAGTGCTTAGCATGGACACTGACTTCCTTTTAGATCCTATCAATCTAATGAATGAAAAATAAGGAGAAATATATGTACCTTATTAGCTACGTTTGTCCTTGAAAATTCCTGGCCGAGCTTCGATCCTAAGCTCCCTGATAGATCCTGTAGGACAAACAAAGATACAATGGACTTCCTACTCTACTGATATTATCTCAATCATATATCCATCTACTGCAAACAAACTCATATCCAACAAGTACAAGTTTGAAAGAAACAAGCCAAGTAGTGATTATTAAGGAGAACAAGTAAAAGTACTCACAATCCTTTGAATGAAGGTGCAACAACTTCTTCCAGTTCTCCTTGTCCAACCCCTTTGCTCAAATAATCTCCACTGATTGCTTTGATGACATCTCACTCATGAGATCATAAGTTTGATGTAATTCTCAATCTCCATTGTCAATACCACTTATAGGATCATAAGTTTGGTATCAATCTCTAGTCTTTCCTCTGTCAATACCTTCTTATGAGATCATAAGTTAGGTATAATTATCAATCTTCCCTTATACCTTTCACCATGAAAAGGCCTCCTTATATAACCTTGGAGAGGTCCAACCACTTGAGAGATATTTGGGATAAGTTGAGGATTCCTCTCCTTCAGTTGAGGATCTTCCCTAAGATCATGCCTTGACCATTTATTCGAATCCAACTACCTTCAGGAGTTGAGGGATTCTTCCCTTATTTGCCTCAACAAACCCAAAATTTGCTAAAAAAAGGGTAGCGCTCCCCCAAAAGGTTGCACAGGGCGCTCAAATCACTCCCCCAAAGAGGCTCAAGGAGCGCCAACACTCCTTGACAATGGGTAGGGGAGAACTCCTCTCCAAAATTCAGTTTTTGAGTGTTTTTTCCATGGCAAAAGGTTTGTACTCCCTGTCAAGTGACTTCTCTTCTTCAAAACTAGCCTTTGAGGTGTCTTAAGTGTCTTTGTGATATTGTTAGAGGCACGACATATGAAATATGGAAGTATATTGTTTGTGACACTTGCAACACTTGTAGTCAAGATGCGACATTTGCGGACAATATGCGACACTTACAACACTTGTAATGAAGACACTTGCAACACTATCAAAGTGAGTAATTTTGAGGTGTAATAGATTACCCCCAAAAGTATGAAGTTAGAAGATGATGATGACTGAAGTACTTTGTATACTTTTTCGAACAAGGGTTTGGACGCAGAGAAACCGAAAAAAACTGCACACAACCATCAAACAAATATTATGGCATGTTTCGAAACCCAAGGGAGGCATATCTATGCTTGAGTGATAAAGACTTTTTAGGTATGGCCGCCATAAAATACACTGCAGATCCATGATTATATTGACAAAATGGTATATCCACTGCAGATACAATGTGGATCTATACTTTTATGACCTGAACTGATCGTAGCCACGAATAATACAAAGTGGATCTACAAGATGACAAGACATAGCCACGACCAATACAAATTGGATCTATGTAACAGTATATGTGTCATAGTTCAAAAGAACTCCTTCGCAACCTAGAAAAAGTATACATAAGAGTGAAAACTCAACCCATGGTATTCTTACCGATCCCGATGTAGTACGAATATAACCATGTGAATAGATGTCCTGATGTTGAACATGGTAGAAACCACTTGATTACCGGTCAATGATGTAAATCGTTAACAAGCGCAAGGGAGATCACCATTGATATCAATGATTCCCAAGGTACTCTAGTACATACCGACGAATGTGAATGAATGAGATGAATTCAAATATCCATGGAATCATTCAATCAGGAGTCAATGATGTAAACCCACTTTCGGACACGAGGAGGCCTGTCATTGAGGCATGCAGGTCCCAAGGTACTAACTAGTTTCTAAGTCTAGTTCCTAGATAATGTGTTGAATTCAACAGAAATAGACTCGTCAAAGGAGAGCCTTGATGTATCCCCCATCAACGACATGAAAACTGACACATAGATGTAATTGGTAGATCAAATGAGCATGGACTGACATAGGTATTGAAATAGGATATTTGTGATGGCTGACTCCCAAGGCAGATACTTCCCTTGAACACGGAGGCACGACAATACAAACATGACATGGAACAAAACTTGATGATGCAGTGGATGTTGTGATTTTCGTCAGGTGACCTAAAGGTGTCAAAGAAACTCAGAGGATTAGCTCAGTGTAGAGGTTCAGCAGATAAAAATGCATGCAAAGATAAAGTGTCATGTTCAAAAGCGACCATAAGAGCTACTGGTAGTGTTCTCAAAAAACTGCTTGGCTTGCTTCTTTCAATTTTTTGCCCCATCCAGATAGACAAGTACCTCCTTTTAATTTAACAAGATCGAGGAGGATAACACATGCTCGATATGACTCACCTTCGATCAGTCCCTCTTCCTTTATTTAATGAACTGGAAGAAGTAAGGGTTCGGTCCCATATGGGCCCTTCAATGTATGATAGTTTAATGAGTCTAGAGAAGATAAACTCGGAGGTTTTTCATATTTAGAGAGTCTAAAAACAATTTAAAGACGACTCCAATGTTTTCCTTTTTCATAATGTTAGTCTCGTGAGGCCGAGAAAGAGATAAATTATCACTCGAAAGACATCCTTTCAAACCTTTTAATGAGTGGGAAAGGAAGCAAGATCACTCGGCAATCTTTTCATGTTTAGAGAGTCTAAAAAGAGCTCAAAGAAGACTCCAGGGGATTCCTTTTTCGTGTAACCATGCGGGTCCAAAAAAGAGATAGAACTTTACTCGGTTGCATTCTCATGTATTTACAAGCATGAGAAAGAACAAATACTAAGATCGGTATGCCCCCAGCTTGAAAGTTGGGGAATTAACTCCAGAATGATCATCAAAGGCTGGAGACATGCCCTCCAAGCTTCAATTCATTCATCGACTTTGAGGTTTTCACCAATTTCTTTACTAGATGGAGAAAAAGGATAAGAGTGGATGCAAAGAAGGTTCAAGAGAGGTGATTGTTTCATTTTTTAATGAGCTTGACACATAAAAAGAACTATTCTCACGACTCTGGGTTCAATCCCCAAATTGTTGTTTCATTTTTTTAACGAGCATGCTACAGAAAGGAAAACTATGCTCAAAGTTTTTGTTTCATTTTTAACAAGCTTGCCACAGAGAAGAGAAACAGTGCTCATAGCCTCTATTCCATTGTTTAATGAGCTTTCTACAAAGAAGATAAATTATTCTCGTGACCTCTGTTTCATTTCTTAACGATCTCGCCACAAAGAAGAGAAATTGGTGCTCATGACCTCTGTTTCATTTTTTAACAAGCTCACCACAGAAAAGAGAAACTGTGCTCGTGGACTCTTTTTGATCATGGCTTCCAAGAGAATAACACTCTATAAGAACACCATGTCAAGGGACAAAACTCAGTCATGGCTTCCAAAAGATCTTCACTGGATGGAAGAAAATAACTTTGGAAGGAACACATGTCGAGGGTCGCGACAGGGGTAAGGAGATCAGGCTCCAATAGCCCTATCGAAGAGATCACCATGTCAAATACCAAATCCAAATCATTGGAAGTTGAAGTCATGGGAGATAACGCCACATAATTGACATGTGGCAGGGGCGATACTTTTTGCATATAAGAACCATTCAGGGAGGTAATCCAGTTAGGACCGATGAAGGAAGTTTGATTAATAGTCACAATTCTTCCATCGTGAGGGAAATATATTGCATGAAAAAGAGTGGACATAACAACCTTCATGGAATAGACATAATCCCTCTCAAGGATTAAAGAAAAATCCAAGGGGTCTCGAACTACCATGACATACATAAAGACAATTTTCCCTCCCAAAGTTACGGGAAACTGAGGAAGGGTCCCTAAATGTTGACTAGTTATTGTGTTAAAAGCTAACAGATTATGTGTAACCGGCGCAAGCTGAGGACAACCCAAAGCGTGCCAAGCAACAGAGGAAAAAATACTAATGAACGCACCTTTGTCTATCAACGTTTGAAGAATGTCCTGACCACAAAATTGTACTGTAATCTGGAAAGGAATGTGAGAGGGAAGATGAGGTCCAGTTAGCACACCCCAATCAAAAAGGATGGCCTCGTTGCTTGGAGGGGGTTTCGCGGGAGAAGGAGGAATGCCCCCCAGCATGGTAGATTTTGTATCAATGAGAAAAACATGGGCAATATCGGATTTACTCTCTAGAGGGAGAGTAAGATCGATCGACGATGGGATCGGATCGACCACACGGACACTCTTCAGAGGAATAATGGGATTGACCGATTAAGTAGCCAGAGAAACCGCTTTGGCACTATTAAGATGAAGGGTGGGACTGACCGAGGAAGGGACTGGATCAGTCACTTTAGCACTCATCAAAGGAGGAGTCGGATCGACCGATGACAGAACCAGATCAACCACTTGGGTTTCATTCTCCAATGGGAGAATGGGGTCGACGAGTGGAAACAGATGGACCGCTTTGGTGTCACTCTCTAACAGGAGAATGGTGTCGACCGAGGATGAAAATGGATTGACTACTTGGGTTATACTCTTTTGATGAAGAGTAGGGCTGATCGATGATGGAACTAGATCAACTACTTCAGTTTGTGGTTCAATCAAGGAGGAAACTAGATTGATCACCTGATCAACTGGACTGACCAGGGATGGAACCAGATTCACCAGTCTATAAACTAACGATAGGTTGGGGGAAAGCTTACGATAACCTTTTGGAAGTTAATTTTTTTTCAAAAGAGAAGAATTTTCATCCATACGAGGACAAAGGTGAGAATAATGATCACCTTTGCATAACATACAAGGGAATTTAACAGTTGTCTTCTTCTTACCAACCTTAACATCACTAGTTGTCGGGGTATCATCGACATGACCAATAGAGGTCGATGACGGGGTGGACCACATTTCTAAGACCTTGGGAATACCAGGGCAATCCCTTAGAAAGTGGTCACCCTTACAAAGACTGCAAGGGAATTTGGGTTTCAGATTCTTTATTTTAATCTTGTTGACCTCATCAACCCCCTAGTACTATTAACAATAGCTGGTTTCTTGGATCCAACATCTAATGTTGTTGGAGCCTTGGTCATTTTTGGGCTCTTATTCTTCTTTTCTTTCTATTTCTTCTTCTTCTGATCAACCTGGCTACTTGCTTTAGAGATTTCACTAGGCGAAGAAGGAGAAAAGGAAGGAGACTTAATGGGTGAAGAAGGTGAAAATTTGACATGAGGTTGATGTGTGGGTGGTGTAATGACATCTAAAGTATTAGGTGCAACTAAAACATTGGACGGATTCGAGATCGTCGGAGTGGGAAATAACCAAACCGGTAATCCGATGGTGAGTCCCAGAAGACTCAGTGTGGCAATGTAAGGAGGACCAAAGTTTCCAAAAGAAGGAAAGGTATAAGGTTCCCCAGGATAAGGGGTTCCTCCATTGGTACTCTTAGGATTTGATGCCATTAACACTGACTCGACCTAAGTTCCACTAAGTAACACAACCAACACACACTATGAATCTGAGAAGCAAACAATCAAACAAAACCTTCCCACAATGGAACCACTAGTTGGTGATGAAATCCAACGTCACGAGATAAAAATACGAAGAGGCGGGGATAGAGCGAGTGGATCAGTTATGTTGGTGACCTGCTTAACATACTTATGCCTTGGTGCAAGCTTCCATGTAGTAATTGTGGATTTACCCTCCAAGGATCCCAAGTGAGTTTGACCAACGTCTATTCCAGGTACAGTGAGACTTCCCTTCACCGTCACCTTGTGTGAGACCCTAAATATTATGGCTACTAAGGGTAGGATAACAAGTCTGAAATCAATTCAAGAGACTCCCACACATAATCATGGGTATACCCTCAAGTGACCCCCAATATACGATCCGACCACTACATACTGTTGAACCACAGAGGGATAATCTCTATAACTCACCCGAATGCGACCTCGTGCGTAACCCCTGTGTGAGAGGGGGATCCTAGAAATCCTATACGACAATTTTATTTTCTCTCCCTATTGCAAGATGCTAAGTTTGATTGATAGCTTTGTAAAGTTATCCTTTCAACCTATTCCAAATCCCTACACTTTAAACTAATGTAGGTTTTCTAACAAAGATGTAAAAAGTCTGATAAATTTTAGCTAAGCGTTGATTTTAGTGGATGTTTTTTACTTAGAGGTGTATGAGAGTGAAGACTGATGATATTATGACTCAGTTCCCAAAACAGGTATAAGAAATGATAAGCAATCTTTTCTTTCAATGAATGTCTAATTAAGGGAAGGAGAAGGATTTTCCTTTCACTGTCAAACACTAAGATGAAATGACCTCATGCAATAGTCCTCAATAAGGAATCCAATGCAATGCTAAAATGTTTATATGTGACTGATAACCAGTAGATGTAAATATTCCTATGCTAATCAGACTTCAAGATTTGTGAGATTTAAGCAATCTGGAAGAAAACTTCACATAAACCAAAAGACACCCTTGTTGTGATCAAACAAGAAACAGAAAGCCAAAAACTCAAAAGGAAGGAGAAATATCTTGGACACGATGACTCAAAGATCAGAAAGAAAAGTACAAAAGACCATTGAAATTCCTTACAAAGTTTTCACTCATTCAGATAATCGAGGAGAAAACGAAAAGTTGACTCCAAATCGTGAAGGAAAAATTGCAAAGTAAGGACAAATGTCAAAAAATCCAAACAAAAGAGGAAGAATTCTCAGAAATAAGGGTGTTTGAGAGCCAATATCAAGATGGATTGAAAGTATGGGACCTTGAGAAAAAGCCAAAACCAAGAAATAGCTTCAGAAGATGAAAATTCTGGAGAATTTCTCACAAAAATGGGGTAGCACTCAGGTGTAAGGGGCACCGGAGCATTCCAGCACTCTGTTTAAGGTTACAAGGGAGTTCTAGCGCTCTGACAACAACAGGAGGGGAGCGCTCTGCTCCAAAAACTCAGAAAAAATCCCAAAAAACTCAAAAAATGAAGGAAATTCAGTCAGTCAGGGTGATCCCGATGACATAATGAGGCAATCAAACAAATATAAGAATCAACATGACAATATCGAGAAGATCAAATTAGTGGTAAAAGGGCCAAAACAAGATCTGGGAATGGAAACAAAAATCAGAGCTCCTTCCCAGTGGAGTCGCCAATTTCTGTTGTACGTGAATCCCCCTGCGAACAAGTGGATTCCCTCTTGGTCTCTAGACTCCTAAGGCCAAGACAAAAAAGTGCTTAACATGGACACTGAATTCCTTTTATATCCTATCAAGCTAATTAATGAAAGAGAAGGAGTAAGATATGTACCTTATTAGCGACGTTTGTCCTTGCAAAGTCCTGGCTGAGCTTCGATCCTGAGCTCCCTGATAGATCCTGTAGGACAAACAAAGATACAATGGACTTCCTACTCTACTGAGATTAGCTCAATCATAGATCCATATACTACAGAAAAACTCATATGGAACAAGTACAAGTTTTAAAGAAACAGGCCAAGCATTGATTATTAATGAGAACAAGTAAAAGTACTTATAATCCTTTGAATGAAGGTGCAACAGCTTCTTCCAGTTCTCCTTGTCCAACCCTTTTGCTCAAATAATATCCATTGATTTCTTTGATGACATATCACTCATGATATAATAAGTTTGATGTAATTCTAAATCTCCATTGTCAATACCACGTATAGGATCATAAGTTTGGTATCAATCTCTAGTCTTTCCTCTGTCAATACCTTTTTATGAGATCATAATTTAGGTATAATTCTCAATCTTCCCTTGTACATTTCACCATGAGAAGGCCTCCTTATATAACCTTAGAGAGGTCCAACCACTTGAGAGATATTTGGGATAATTTGAGGATTCCTCTTCTTCAGTTGAGGATCTTCCCTAAGATCATGCCTTGACCATCTATTCGAATCCAACTACCTTCAGGAGTTGAGGGATTCTTCCCTTATTTGCCTCAACAAACCCAAAATTTAATAAAAAAAGGGTAGCTCTCCCCCAAAAGGGTACACAAGGAGCTCAAGCACTCCCCCAAAGAGGCTCAGGGAGCGCCAACACTCCCTGACAGTGGATAGGGGAGCGCTCCTCTCCAAAATTCATTTTTTGAGTGTTTTTTCCATGGAAAAAGGTTTGTACTCCCTGTCAGGTGACTTCTCTTATTCAAAACTATCCTTTGAGGTGTCTTAAGTTTCTTTGTGATGTTGTTAGTGGCACAACATAGGCAATATGGAAGTATACTGTTTGTGACACTTGTACACTTGTAGTCAATATGGGACATTTGCGGACAAGATGCGACACTTACAACACTTGTAATGACGACACTTGAGACACTATCAAAGTGAGTAATTTTGAGGTGTAACAGATTTCTCCCCAAAGTATGAAGTTAGAAGATGATGATGATTGAAGTACTTTGTAGACCTTTTCGAACAGGGGTATGGATGCAGAGAAACTGGTAAAAGATGCACACAACCATCAAACAAATATTATGGCATGTTTCAAAACCCAAGGTAGGCATATCTATGCTTGAGTGATAAATAATTTTTAGGTATGGCCACCCTAAAATACACTACAGATCCATGATTATATTGACAAAATGGTATATCCACTACAGATACAATGTGGATCTATACTCCTATGACCTAAACTGATCGTAGCCACGAATAATACACAGTGGATCTACGAGATGACAAGGCATAGCCACGACCAATACAAAGTGGATCTATGTAATAGTATATGTGTCATAGTTCAAAATAACTCCTTCGGAACCTAGGCAAAGTATACATAAGAGTGAAAACTCAACCCAGGGTCTTCTTACCGATCCTGATGTAGTACGAATCTAACCATGTGAATAGATGTCCTGATGTCGAACATGGTAGAAACCACTTGATTACCTGTCAATGATGTAAACCATTAACAAGTGCAAGGGAGATCACCATTGATGTCAATGATTCCCAAGGTACTCTAGTACATACCGACGAATGTGAATGAATGAGTTGAAGTTGAACGTCCATAGAATCATCCGATCAGGGGTCAATGATGTAAACCCACTGTCGAACACGAGGAGGCCTGCCATTCAGGCATGCAGGTACCAAGATACTAATTGGTTTCTAAGTCTAGTTCCTGTATAATGTGTTGAAGTCGATAGGAATAAACTAGTCGAAGGAGGGCCTTGATGTATCCCCCATCAAAGACATGAAAAATGAGGTAGAGATTTAATTGGTAGATCAAATGAGCATGGACTGACACAGGTATTGAAACATGATATTTTTTATGGATGACTCCCGAGGTAGATACTTCTCTTGAACACTGAGGCATGACAGTAGAAACATGACATGGACCAAAACTTGATGATGCAGTGGATGCTATGACTTTCGTCGGGTGACCCAAAGGAGTAAAAGAAACTCAGAGGATTGGCTTAGTGCAGAGGTTCAGCAGATAAAAATGCATGCAAATACAAAGTGTCGTGTTCAAAGGCGATTGTAAGAGCTACTAGTAGTGTTCTCAAAAAATAGCTTGGCTTACTTCTTTCAATTTTTTCCCCCATCCAGATAGACGAGTAACTCTTTTTAATTTAACGAGCTCGAGGAGGGTAACACATGCTTGATATGACTCACCTTCGGTCAGTCCCTCTTCCTTTATCTAACAAACTGGAAGAAGTAAGGGTTCAGTCCCATATGGTCCCTTCAATGTATGATTGTTTAACGGGTCCAAAGAAGGTAAACTTGGTGGTTTTCATATTTAGAGAGTCTGAAAACAACTTAAAGACGACTCCAATGTTGTCCTTTTTCATAATGTTAGTCTCACAAGGCCGAAAAAGAGATAAATTATCACTCGAAAGATGCCCTTTCAAAACTTTTAACGAGTGGGAAAGGAAGCAAGATCACTCGGCAATATTTTCATGTTTAGAGAGTCTAAAAAGAGCTCAAAAAAGACTCCAGGGGGTTCCTTTTTTGTGTAACCATGTGGGTCCGAAAAAGAGATAAAAGTTTACCCAGTTTCACTCTCATGTATTTATGAGAACGAGAAAGAACAAAGACTAAGCTCGTTATGCCCCCATCTTGAAAGTTGGGGGATTAACTCTAGAATGATCATCTAAGGCTGGAGACATGCTCTCCAAGCTTCAATTCATTCACCGACTTTGAGGTTGTCACTGATTTCTCTACTAGGTGGAGAAAAACGATAAGAGTGGATGAAAAGAAGGTTCAAGAGAGGTGACTGTTTCATTTTTTAACGAGCTTGACACATAAAAAGAACTATGCTCACGGCTCCGAGTTCAATCTCCAGATTGTTGTTTCATTTTTTTAACGAGCGTGCTACAGAAAGGAAAACTATGCTCAAAGCTTATGTTTCATTTTTTAACGAGCTTTACACAGAGAAGAGAAATTGTGCTCGTAGCCTCTGTTTCATTTTTTAACGAGCTTGCTACAAAGAAGAGAAACTATGCTCATGATGTCTGTTTCATTTTTTAACGATCTCGACACAAAGAAGAGTGTTGGTTTAATTATATGCATAATATATTACCAAACATAAATTATCAACCAAGATTCGTAATAAGTAGAGTTGATGCACTATATGTGCCAATAATAGATAGGTTCCTATGTCTGTTTAGTATAGCTTAGATAAGAAAACCATTTAGAAACCAACACACTCTTAAAAATAACAATCTTCACTCAATTCGAAAGATGGAAAGCAAAAATCATAAACAAACAAAAGCTCTTGCTCAGGTTATGGACATGTTCATTGATGGCTCATGAAAAGAAAAGATGAACTTTGATCCTATCTCCTGAAACAATTAAACTAACATGTAGGATGCTCCATTAAAGCTCGTGTATGGTGAAATATGGAGATCCAACTGTTCCTGCATTAGCGCACTTTGCAACAAATTTGAACAGTGAAATCAAACAAAATAAGATGAAATCAAAATAACAAATACATGAAATGAAAATCTACACTAACAATTTACAATAAGCTTACCAAGCTGGATCGGTGGCCCTTGTCGATGCCAACATGGAAGCTTTTAGATCAACAGATGATAACTTTTAAGAGAGACAAAATCACTAAATCCAAACTTGCATTAATCTTTAATAGGTAGGTTTACAAAAGGAGTCTCTTCATGAATCCAATCTACATCATAACAATTCTTCTCAAGAACCTATCTCATAACAATTCCCTTAATCTAGATAATAATAATTCTCTTTCAATATACATAATAATGATTCTCATCCGTCCCTCATGAAGAGAAGGCACTCTCTTTTATACATGAGAGATTTGAAAAGGAGATAAACATCTCATAATTATAGATCCACTTTTCTCTCAACCCATTTCCCTTTATTACAAAATAAAATCCCTTCAAATCCTCACACATATCTCTCATATATCTTGGA
Source organism: Picea mariana (assembly GCA_032191745.1). NCBI lineage: Eukaryota > Viridiplantae > Streptophyta > Pinopsida > Pinales > Pinaceae > Picea > Picea mariana. Next base: position 104,196 of record JASDQU010736109.1, on the reverse strand, counting down.
TAAGATATGACAACCAAATCTACATGATCTTCTCCTTGGATTAGTATTGAATTATCTCCTCACATATTGAAATGGTGGAGGAAGTATTCGAGAAGTCTTTTGAATTAATCCTTCACATATTCCTACACATGATAAAGCTCAC